>JAVJIF010025129.1:0-68328 GCA_038442645.1 Agave tequilana | reverse complement strand
AAAAACTTGGCTAAAATCCCCAAGAGATGGGGTTTATATAGCCCCTATACAAAACTAGCCGTTAGGCTGAGTTGGCAGTCTGACAGACTGCCGGTCGATCGGCCCCGGTCGACCGCGTCTGTGCCTAACAGACGTGCAACGTCTGTGCATGTCGGTCGACCGCAACGGTCGACCGGCCCTTGGTGCGGTCGACCGTCGCGTGCGACCGACCTCCTGTCAGCACAAAACAAGGTCAGAAATTTTGGAAAAATATTTTAAAAACCTTTTATCATTTCTGAAAATTCCATAAAACTTGTTTTATCATTTTATGTTGAAACATAAACATGTGATAAAAATTTCAAGACAACATATCAATTCATTTTTGAGTCTTGCAAATTTTATCAAACAAAACCTTGTATATTGTCAAACTTGATTTTTTCCAAAACATGAATAGGGATATCAAAATAATTTGTTTACCAAGTTAAAGCATGTATGTATAAATAGAAACATCTACTATACATATAACATATGTAAACTTGTTTTGATCAACTATTCATAAAACCAAAAACAATTATGAAACGGTGTGTTTTGTGCACTTGAGCATATCAACTAAACTAAGCTTTACAAATATGGATCTAAACACAACTCTAAACTAGATACCTAAGTCTTCTTGTCGATCTTCCATCTTCAAGTAGACTCGGTCCAAACTCCGTGATTCTCCAAGTGCAAAGGTATGATCTTTAAGTTTTTGGCACCGGAATCATCATGAATAGCTTCTAATCATCTTGTTGAAGCTAATCGCCAACCTAATATCCTGTTATGATCTGAAACTTAGAAACACAAGAATATTAGTAAACATAACTACATAAGTTGATCATCATCAAAACTAGAGTGGAAGGCCATTTGGGCCAACACGATATTGGTCGTTCGATCAATCGAGTCGGAAAACCTCTACTACATTAACCAAATATTGAAATATAGCCTTGCAAATATATTCTTCTCTCAAAAGAAAATTAAAATAAAAAATAACATTTATTAGATAAAGTGAAGAATTCAAGATACATGTCAATCTTCATGATTACATATCTAAAATTTCTCATAGTCATTAATCTCTCTCTCCCTCTCTCTTTCTCTCTCTCTCCTCTCATCATATGTCAAAATGAAAGTGAAAAAAATGTAACAATACCAAAAATTCTAGCACAAAAATTTACATTCATTCTCAAGATTTGGAATATAATTGTAAATAAAAGAAAGAACATTTACTAGAGAGAAAAATATAATACCTATCCCCAAAATGAAGATGAACCGTTTATTTTCTTTTTTCATTGAAGATTAGAAATCTATAGAATAAGAGCAAAAGGTCAACAAAAAATATAATAAATTTTTATTTTATATATTCTATTGCATGTGCAAAGCACGTGCCCAAGCACTAAAGTACTTCTAACAAATATAGCTAAAATTATTTACATCTACCTGATGTATATAGTCATAGTTGTACGAAAATTGAAAACTTCCTTTTCACGCTATTCACAGATATCAAAATTACTTCTCCAATTTAACCATCTTGACGAGCAACACCCGAACTCAGTCACCGTGTTTTGAGTGCGGAAATTCGAGTCTATTTCCCAGCAAAATATCTGGAAGATCCACGCACCAAACTATTGTGGATGAGATCTGATTATAGAGTCACGACGGGTCCACGTTTGTTTAAGACCCAAACTCTTGTGGAGACGTGTCCTCAGGTCAAGTCCGTTGACATGCAGACAAAGTACTCGTCTTCTTGATGACGCAACCAGCCCTTACGTCACCTTTCCAACGTCACTTGCAAACGCCATGCATGACAAATACTATAACCTTTGTATTTATTCTCTCTTTCAACTCGCCATTGACTTTGTATGTGAAAAAACACGAGACTCCATTTTTCTTGTTTACCAGGAAATCTTGCAACTGTAATCATAATATACGCGTTTTTATTCAGTGATAAAGTAAAGAGTTAGAGATCAAAATAAAATTCTTTTACTTTTCTTTTATAATAAGTAGTGGCTTGCCGTAGCCGGGGGTTGTTTTGCTTGAGGGCCCTGCCAGAAAAAATTTTCTGTCTCTTGATTTGTGACCCTCAGCCTCGTTCAAAAAATACTCTAGCTTTTTTAAGAGATGTCCACAACTACTGATATACCCAACCTGTTATCATATGCCTCCTGTTTTTTGAATGTTGGCTCTACAACTGTGTGGTAGTGAGATAAAAAATAGAAAAATGCTTAGACTCTGGCTGCAGAGACTCACGGGTGTCAAGTGGGCTGGGTTGGGCCGGCACCCGCATGGGCACGGCCCCGCCCTGATCTGACTAAGCCCTGTGTCGGACCTGGGTCCGCCGAAGGCGGCCCACGGCCCGGCCCAGAAATTCCCAACGGCTAAATAGCTGTTGAGTGCCAGGCGTGGCCTGGCCCGACCCGGCATGGCCAAACTCAACGACTATTATAGACATTGGGGGACTTGAGGGTTTTTTGCAAAAAGAATTTTGCAAATAGCTTCCAACGGGTATATGGTGAGTTTGGTGACATTTTTGCAAGAAAAAAATTGCAAAAAAAAAAAAATTCTCTTCTCCTTTATAAATACTTCATCTTGTCCACTCCATTTCATCACAATAAAAATCTCTTAAATCTCCAAAAAATTTGTAAAATTCTCAAGTTCTCAAGCTTTATAATTTCTTTTTTCTACAAGCTCTCTTTACAAGCTTTACAAGCTCTCTCTATAATTTCTACAAGCTCTGAAGTCTACAAGCTCCTCAAGCTCTCAGCTCTCATGTCTTCAAGCTCTACAAGCTCTCAAGTCCTCAGGCTCTACAAAATTATATTAATGATAAATTTTAAAAAAATTTAATTATACTTCAATTATATTTGTATTCATTATCCATTTTATTGGATCATTAATAAAAAGTTATATTTTTATTTCACAACTTGTAATTTCCTTTGGCAAACTTTTTCACTTGGATCAGTAATTTTAAATTTTTTAGATATTTTAGAATTTTTTTTAAGTTAAGAGTTTTTTTTTTAAATTTAATTGGGGCCATGCCTGGCTGTAGGCCCGCCGGCCCGACATGGCTCGGCACACTTGATACCCCCTAGAGATCTTGACTTATTTGATGAGACTTGTCACCGAACCACTCCATTTTGGGTGTCGTCACCTCGGCTCACCTCATCTATGCCTAACTTTCTAGAATAAATGTGGCATGTGGTGGGGGGGGGTTGTTTTGGCCGGTGGCATGGCCCTACGGCCCCATCTGAAAAATATTCCGTCCTTTGATTTGTGTCCCAGTGTAAAATACTCTATTTTTTTAAGAGATGTCGACAGTCAATGACATATTCAATCTGCTATTTTGTGCCTCCTTTTTTAAATTCTGCGGGCTCTACCGCTACCACTGTGTTGTAGTTAGATAAAAAATAGAAAAATGCTCGAACTTCAGCTGCAGGAGACCTTGACTTATTTGATGAGATTTTGTCACCGAACCACTCCATTTTGGGTGCTGTTACCTCGCTCACCTCATCTGCGCCAATATTCTAGAATAAATGGGGCAGCTGATTTAGATTCAAGTCTCTAGTGGTACACATTCACACGCCCATTGTCTGGCAACTTGAAACAAAAGGTCAAAATCAAAGGATTTGAAGTAAACGAACATCAAATCCAGAAGATTTAGGTACATGCTAGAAAATATGCAAAATATGATTTTGGCCTTGATTTCCCCATGGTGGGTAATTTGAAGTAAACAAACATCACTGTTGTTGGTTTCTAGGATCAATCTTACAACTAATCAATATCACTGAAATATCACCAATCTAATTGGTCAGGTCGGTTAATATCAGGTAGGAGGTTTTTCGTTCAATAGAACGTTCCTTAATTAAAGAACCACATTTCAATTACCTTCCTTGGTTAAACACCAATTAGACTGGTATAAGTCAGTCTCAATATACTGAATATCAGTATAACCCCTGTATAAAGAAATTAATTCACTTATACAGTACTTGGAGTGTGGTACGCTTAAAGCGAATCTCCTTAAGACAATTACGTCCTCCGCACCGGTGCTAACGGGTTACTGGACACTGGTCTCCCAAGATACAGCACTCCTTCACGGTATTTGGATAGCACTACCAAATCACCGTACGGTCGAACCGTAGTTAACCAGTACCTTCACAGGATTATTGAAGCAGCGGACTAAACAAATTTCGGGAGAATATTTGTCTTTACTTTGGAGGAGCACCTACTGTAGAGGAAGGAGGAAGGTAGAAGAATATTCTTCTTCAGAAGTCCCAGATTCAGACAACAATTCTATTAAAGAATCTGTTGAATTTTGGGTTACTGGACGCTGGTCTCCCAAGATACAACACTCCTTCACGGTATTTGGATAGCACTACAAATCACCGTACGTCGAACCGTAGTTAACCAGTACCTTCACAGGATTATTGAAGCAGCGGTGTAAGTACACTGAGGGGGGGTGAATAGTGTACGGCTAATCTAATGAACAAAATGTGAAAATTAAAGCTAAATTGCAACACACTTAATGTAACCAACGAGTGTAGCCGAATTCCCGGTGAATGGCTCTGGACTAACTCCTCTTGATTCCTCTGAACAAGAGTTGAGGTGCTATATGAAGCTCTCATGGTTAAACACAAGTGAGGCACACACCAAGCCAAGCATATATATATGTGTTTGGCCCAAAGGCCATTTAGCCCTATATCTTGTTGTATTTTGATGATAACAAACCATATTTAGCTATGTATTTAAGAATTTTGTTTAAAAGTATTTCAGGTTAAACAGGTTGATTTGACGGCTCCGATATCAAGACTCACAAGTTTGGACGCCGCTTAAAGATGTGCATTCCCAAGCTAAGCACATTAGGAAGCTTCGGGATCAAGACATGAAGAAAAGACCAAGTCAAGATCAAGACAATGAAAAAGTTCAAGATTTGTATTTTTACTTTTCTTTTAGACTTTTTGTCAAAACTAGATGTTAGAAGTAGATTTATGGGATTGTCACTCACACACACACTTTAGTTTGATTTATGGCTTCAAAAACAATTTTGATTTCCTACTTAGTTTTATAGGTAACATGTTTGGAAATTTGTTTTTAGAAACTTTAAGTTTTTGGAAAAATCAACTTTTAGAAAACAAGTTTTTATCAGAGAAACTTTATCAAAATGTTTTAACATGTTAGGGTAGTGACATATGGTCATACTCCTATTTTTACAAAGTCCAAAACCCCAAACCACAAGACCAAATCCAAAGACCCAAGTTCTAGCTTTCTGCAGTTCTGATTTTTCAGAACTGACAGAGCCGGTCGACCGCCCGGGTCAACCGACGTACACGCTGTGCATGTGTGTACATCGGCCGACCGCTCCGGTCGACCGGGGCACTTACAGTGCTCTCTGTTTGTTCGGGTCGACCGGGGCGTCGACCGTAGTCCCCCAACGGTCAAAAATATGACCGTTGGCGGTCGACCGGCCCGGTCGACCGGCAGCTGTCAGAAAGTCTGACAGATTCCAACAGCTATATTTTTCTGACAGATTTTTTGGGATCTCACCCCAACGAATCTCTCTTGCTGTTTTAACCCAGTTTTTCAACCCCTATAAATAGTGGTCACTTCAACATGATAAGACAACTATTCCTAAACATTTTTACAAGAGATTTTCATAAGAATTTCAAGTCTTCATTTTAGAAAAGATTTTCAAAGCCAAAATTTTCATACACCCATTTGAAGCCTATTCCTCTACTTCTCTCTAGATTTTGCACTACACAATCCCAAATTTCTACATCTACATATGGTTATAGGATTGTGCAAGTGAGCTATTTTGTGATCAAGTGTGATCATTTTCTTCTTGAGCGAAGTTGTAGAGGCATCGGCCTCAAGGCGAGCTAGTGTGCTCCGGGTGGTGTTGCGGCATCACAAGTGATCGGACAAGTGTGTCCTTGTATTGAGATCCGGTGGGATCGACAATAGTGGAAATCCTTCAAGTGTGAAGGAAGGGACGTAGAGCGTGGCTCGAACCTCGGAAACATATACTTGTGTTTGCGTTTGCTCGAATTTTCTCTAAACTCAAACTCCTTTATTTCTTGCAATACTATTGTGTCTATTATCTCTTATCCTTTAATTTGTGCAATTTGTTAGTAGAATTTTTAATTCCGCATTATTGCCACATTTCATATAGCCATCACCTATTCACCCCCCCCTCTAGGTGATTTCAATTGGTATCAGAGCCTAACCCTACAATTTGGTTTAACCACCTAAGGGAGATCCTTATTATTTGTCTATATTAGTTGCATTTTTCATATATTGTGCTTTATATTATTCATCCATGGCATCACTTGACTTTTCTAGCATCAAGTCCCCACCAAAATTTGATGGCTTGAACTTTCCCATATGGAAGGTCAAGATGAACCTCTTCCTTAAGTCCCTAGGAGTTAGGGTTGCTAGTCCATTACAAAAGAATTTATTGAACCCCTCACCGATGAAAGCTCATGGTCCGAGGACACCTCCAAGGATTATGAAGCTAATGCTAGAGCCCAATATGCATTAACCCAAGCCTTAAATGAGGATGACTTATCACGCATTATTAATTGCAAATCTGCATTTGAAGTTTGGAATATTTTAATTGTGACTCATGAAGGAACGTCACAAGTCAAAAGATCTAAGATTGACTTGTTGCGTTCTCAATATGAGAATTTTTATATGTTTGATAATGAGAGCATTGATGACATGCTCACTCGTTTCACCAAGATTACTAATGCTTTATCTTCTCTAGGTGACGCAATCGATAATGACCAAAAGATTCGGAAGGTCATTCGGGCTCTTCCCAAATCTTGGGAAGTAAAGGCTACTACCCTCAAGGAGCTCAACGATCGGGAGGAGATGGACTTCTCCGGCTTCATTGGAAATCTCAAAACACATGAGATGGAATGAAGGTTAGAGAAGAGAGGGAGGCGCCCAAGAAGAAAGCGCTCGCCTTCAAAGCCACTCCAACCATTCTTGAAGAGGATGACTCATCGGAGGATTGCGATGAGGACTTCGCCATGCTCATCCGGAAGTGGGCAAGATGTTCTATAAAGGGACGGCAAAGTAACTTCCGAAGAGGGAAACCTCAAGGAAGGTATGAAAAGAAAAGAGAAGAACCCGGTCCTTGCTTCCATTGCAAGAAGATCGGACATCTTATTGCGGATTGTCCCGCTCTTCAAGCAACCACCTCCAAGAATACCCCAAGAAGAAAAAGGCTATGGTAGCAACATGGGACGACACGGAGTCGGATTCCGAAGAGGGAACGACGCCGCACACATGTGCTTCATGGCACATGAAACGATGCTTCGAAGGTAACTATTGACAACTCTTTAGATGAGGATGAGTTGACTATGGATGAGTTAGCTCAATTTTTCGAAGAATTACAACATAGGTATGAGATTTCTCAATCTCATAATAAAAAGTTAAAAAGGGAAAATGAGTCTTTAAAAGATAAAATTAATATTATTGAAAAAGAGAAAAATTATTTATCTTGTGCTTTTAAGAAAGTAAAAATTGATTTTGAAAATCATAAGTTAGCTTGTAAAAGGAAAACCCCCATTGCATCATGTAACAAAAATGAATTTTTGGAATTCAAAAACGAGTTGATGTTTTAGATTCAACTCTTAAAAAGTGTGCTTTTGATTTAATAAGTTTGCATCTAGATTTCCCAAGGGAGTAACCCAAGGAAAACACACTCACCATGCACATGCACGGAAACATGCACACACACATAAGCATGCATACATGTATGGTAGTGGTAGAATTTATATTTGCACGCATTGTGGCCGCAAAGGCCATTTAGAAAATTTTGTTTTGCTAAAAATAATGTGCATAATAAATATGTTTGGGTTCGTCCCGGTACTAATCTTAAAGGACCCAAAAAGATATGGGTACCAAAAGACCCACCAAATTTAGATGATGCAGGTGGATCTTCTTCCTCCAAGACTTATGGGGAGACGGTGCCCGGGTGGTGGATGCAACTAAGCTCAAAGAACACATCGCATTTGCATCGCTATCTTGGAGGCACCTATTTTGGAGATTGACCATGCTTGGTAACTTCTCCATTTAAAAGTTTTTGTTTGGTTATTTATATACACATGTATAGGATTGTTAGTTTACTTTTATGATACATTGATATATGCTAGTGTAAACTTACATCCCTATCATGATTGTGTATATGCCATGTTTTAATATCTTGTCTTTTATACTATGTCCATTGTATGTCTACATGCCATGCCTAGACTAGCTTATTTATATATACACATTGTATTTTCCAAACTAGAAATAAAATTTTGTAAAATTTCATATGCAAAGCAAATACGTTAGAGATGGCAATTGCGCACCTCAACTCATTCAAGATGAATCAAGAGGATGAAGTTCAGAACCCGTCACCGGGTATTCGGCTTCAACATCTCTAAAAACTTTGTTTTTGTATGAAAATTAAATAAAATGTTTTGTGTGAATTTTTGGTTGACATGATAACCTAATGAATTTAAAAACATTGTTGTATTTTTGTATGTTATATATATCCTATTTAATTGTTAAATAGTTTTATTTAAATTTTTTTTTTTTGGAGCTCTATCTGTCCACAGTTTTTTGGGCAAAGCCGGTCGACCGGCCCTAACCCCGGTCGACCGCCATTGCCTGAAAAAGAACAATTTTTTGCTCTCTGTTGCCGGTCGACCGGTACGGTCGACCGCTCTGGATTACAGTGCTCTCGGGTTTTTCCGGTCGACCGGCCCGGTCGACTGTGCGTTGATTTCAGCCCCAAATCTGCTATTTATTTCACTCTCTCTCACTTCTCTCACAACCCAACCGGCGAGACCTTCTTCCCCTTTCTCCAAAAATTCTCCCAACTCAAAATCTTTCAAATTCCTTCAAAACCCAAGTTGGATTCACTCTTTGTGGGATAGATCTTCAGTCTCAGGGCTTCCTCACCATCAGATTTCAGAGATTTCAAGATCTAGGGTTAGGGTTTCTCATTTTCAGGTAAAAATTTTTCTTTTGTTCAAATCTTCCTTTATAGCCTTAAGAATCTAATTCTCTGTCAAAGATCTCTAGGTTTATTTTTGTTTAGATCAAGCCATATCCATCTACCCTAAAAATCAACTAAAATCACTCTTTTCACCAAAAATGTCAAAGAGATCTAGGTCTGAGAAGGAAAAAGCATAGTTCCCTCATCTTCCACCACTCCTACACCTAAAAGACCTTTTGTGAACGATCTTGCAGAAAATCGTTTCATACAACTTTCCAAAAAGTCTGTAATTTTGGGAAGATGCGTCATTCTAAAGGATTTTGAACACCTAGGCATCCCTCGTATCCTCAAAAGAAACTCTTTGCATTATTTTATGACTATTAGGGAACCTGTCTACACATCCCTAGTTCACTATTTCTATGCCAACTATGCCTTTGAGGGAGATCGTGTTAGATCACGTGTTTTTAGGGAGAGATATAGACATCCCTGTAGCACGATTTGCTGACTTGCTACATCTCTCCTCTGGAGGAGTGGATGTTTATACTTTTGATCTACACGACTTTGAGTATCAGGACGGTGAGTCTGCGCTCACCGCCTCCACTTTGATTCACGGGGATGACAACCCCGGTTTAGTAAGGAATGAGGAGGTCAACAAATTTACCCTCACCTCCCAAGTCCTTGCAAATTCTTTTTCTACAACATTTTACCTAAGTCGGTGAGTATAGCAATGCTAGGGTTCAGTTCCTCTCATAATCTATTGCCTTCTGAAAGGCATCAAGATTGATTTTCCTCACCTCATTGCTACTCACATGGCCTCTGACCATATCCGCATGTCCGGTAGGCACTTGCCTTATGGGATGCTTATTACTCATTTGCTTCAGAGATTAGGTTTTGATTTGTCCTCTGAGACTCCTTGTCAGCCCGCTATAAATTTAGACAGCGTCCTTTTGAAGAGGATGCAGGCTCAAATGCATCGTCACGCACAAGAGCACCCTCCTGCGCCTCCTGCTGATATCCCAGGGTCATCTTCGGCCCCTGGATCCTCTTCCATCCCGGGATTTCATCTGCATCTGTGCCATCTTTATCACCTGAGTTCCAGTCCTTCATATCTTCTGAGATTCGCTCTCAGATCCAGGAGCATCAGTCTTGGATCGAGCAGCGAGATGCAGCTTTTCGTACGGATTTGGAGCAGCGTGATGCAGCCCTTCGCGCGGAGATGGACTCGCGCTTCCAGGGATTTCGCAATGACATGACTTATTTTGCGAACGCCATGAGATTCGTGGATTCGCAATTTGAGACATTATTTACGAAATTCGATATGCTTTGATCCAGATCCCACGACCATTTCTCGTCCTCTTCCATCCTCCGGTCCTCCATTTCCTATTAGAGACCCTACTGCGGCTCCACCTCCACAGCCCGGCGTTGCTGGTATCGATCCAGAGGAGGTCGATCATGAGGATGATGATCATGATGGTGATGTGACCATGGCAGAGGGTGACGCTGAGGAGAGTTCGTCTGAGGAAGACGACGCTGAGGAAGGTTCTTCAGGGACGATGCTGCTGGTGGTGCTGAGTGACCTGCCCCTTTTGATGATGTCAAAAAGGGGAGAGTTATTTGTTGAGAGAGACTCCATATTTTGTGTACTTATATTTTGTAGTATTTTTTGTTGTTGGACATCTTTATCTTGTATTTATGTTTGTGTGGACATGTACTTGTTTATGTTGGTTATGCTTTGTGGACATGTGTTTCATTTCTATTTTATGACATGAGTATTTTTATCTAGCATGGATATATGTGTTGTGGATGTGTTGTGGATTATGCTGTGGATTATCACCCACCATTTTTTTGAGATTTGTCTATGCTTGAGCATATTTTTGTATATGCATGTGTTGAGGGGGAGCTTCATTTGAAGTCTCTACCCAAAATTTTTGTAATAACTATATATGTTTTTGTCATCATCAAAAAGGGGGAGATTGTTGGCCAAAGGCCATTTAGCCCTATATCTTGTTGGATATTTTGATGATAACAAACCATATTTAGTTATGTATTTAACAATTTTGTTTAAAAAGTATTTCAGGTTAAACAGGTTGATTTGACGGCTCCGATATCAAGACTCACAAGTTTGACGCCGCTTAAAGATGTGCATTCCCAAGCTAAGCACATTAGGAAGCTTCGGGATCAAGACATGAAGAAAAGACCAAGTCAAGATCAAGACAATGAAAAAGTTCAAGATTTGTATTTTTACTTTTCTTTTAGACTTTTTGTCAAAACTAGATGTTAGAAGTAGATTTATGGGATTGTCACTCACACACACACTTTAGTTTGATTTATGGCTTCAAAACCAATTTCGATTTCCTACTTAGTTTTATAGGTAACATGTTTGGAAATTTGTTTTTAGAAACTTTAAGTTTTTGGAAAAATCAACTTTTAGAAAAACAAGTTTTTATCAAGAGAAACTTTATCAAAATGTTTTAACATGTTAGGGTAGTGACAAATGGTCATACTCCTATTTTTACAAAGTCCAAAACCCAAACCACAAGACCAAATCCAAAGACCCAAGTTCTGGCTTTCTGCAGTTCTGATTTTTCAGAACTGACAGGAGCCGGTCGACCGCCCGGGTCGACCGCGTACACGCTGTGCCGACATACACGCTGTGCATGTGTGTACGTCGGCCGACCGCTCCGGTCGACCGGGCACTTACAGTGCTCTCTGTTTTTCGGGTCGACCGGGGCGGTCGACCGTAGTCCCCCAACGGTCAAAAATATGACCGTTGGCGGTCGACCGGCCCGGTCGACCGGCAGCTGTCAGAAAGTCTGACAGATTCCAACAGCTATATTTTTCTGACAGATTTTATTGGGATCTCACCCCAACGAATCTCTCTTGCTGTTTTACCCAGTTTTTCAACCCCTATAAATAGTGGGTCACTTCAACATGATAAGACAACTATTCCTAAACATTTTTACAAGAGATTTTCATAAGAATTTCAAGTCTTCATTTTAGAAAAGATTTTCAAAGCTAAAATTTCCATACACCCATTTGAAGCCTATTCCTCTACTTCTCTCTAGATTTTGCACTACACAATCCCAAATTTCTACATCTACATATTGGTTATAGGATTGTGCAAGTGAGCTATTTTGTGATCAAGTGTGATCATTTTCTTCTTGAGCGAAGTTGTAGAGGCATCGGCCTCAAGGCGAGCTAGTGTGCTCCGGGTGGTGTTGCGGCATCACAAGTGATCGGACAAGTGTGTCCTTGTATTGAAGATCCGGTGGGATCGACAATAGTGGAAATCCTTCAAGTGTGAAGGCGGGGACGTAGAGCGTGGCTCGAACCTCGGAAACATATACTTGTGTTTGCGTTTGCTCGAATTTTCTCTAAACTCAAACTCCTTTATTTCTTGCAATACTATTGTGTCTATTATCTCTTATCCTTTAATTTGTGCAATTTGTTAGTAGAATTTTTAATTCCGCATTATTGTCACATTTCATATAGCCATCACCTATTCACCCCCCTCTAGGTGATTTCAATATGAATGAGCAATATGAAATGATGCAAGGCACAATGTAAAAGAGAGAGAGTTAGAGTCAATGAATCAATCGCTAACACACGGATATGTTTTGAGGTTCGAGCATACAGCTCTACGTCCCCGCCTTCACACAGAAGGATTTCCACTACTTGTCCACACAGGACTCCCACACAGGGAACCTCCACTGAGGATTTGGGGCAATACAAAAATCGGGAGTACACAACTCCTCTCTCAACCGAATACAAACACAACCTCTACACTTAGAGGCTAGGCACAAAGCCACCACAAAATCAACCTCACAAATGAGGGATAGGCACAAAGCCAAACAACAAATCAACCTCTCGCTAGAGGGATAGGGCACAAAGCCACCACTCCAAAAATCAACCTCTACACAAGAGGGATAACACAAAGTAGGAGGGTTTATAACTTGGTGATCAAAAGACCACAAACTAATTTCTTTTCCTACAAAAACAAAGATCCTATAGAGAGGATAGAATGATAAGCTCAAGTGTGAAAAATAAGAGTTTGGAAACAATAAACACAAAGAAAAATATTTGGGAAAACAACTTAGTATTTGATAGAAATGAAGAACAAAGCAAATATCCCAAATTTATATTTTTCTTTGATTTTTTCAACCCTTTTAAAACAAATAAAGATGAATCATTTTTGCTCTAAAAACTCTTTTGAAAACTTGTATAAAACACTTGTAAATAGGAAAAATTTTGCTCTTGGAAGTCTTTACAAAAAAACAATCTCAAATGGGGTATAAATAGGCCCCAAGAGAATCTGCCCGTTGGCTGGTAGAAAGGTCTGTTTTGACCTTCCGGTCGACCGGCCGGTCGACTGGCCAACGGTCAAAAATATGATCATTGAGCCTGCCGGTCGACCGCCCGGTCGACCGCGCCCTGAACCAGAGAGCAACGGCTCTCTGGCCGGTTGACCGGGCCAACCCGAGAGTGGGTTGACTTCAGTCGGTCGACCGGCCTAAAAGGCTGGCCTGCGTGCAAGTCCTTATGCACGTCGGTCGACCGGTCCGGTCGACCGACTCTGCGTCCGGTCGACCGGCCCGATCGACCGCCAGAGCCTCGCAGCGCATTTTCAGAACTTAAAACTTGAGTTTTTAATTATCAAATAAATCCCACAAAATCTCTTAAAATCCATAAAAATAGTTTCAGTATAATACTTTGATATACAAACATGTGTGAAAAAATTCAACACATATTTCAAACAATTTGAACCATTTTTGTGACTTAGAAATTTTGCCAAAAACCAAATTCCGTATTTTCCAAAACTAGGATTTTTGAAATGAAAAATCGTTTTTGTTCAAAACTCATCCAAATACAAAAACATGATATGAAACAACATTGAGGCATATAGTATATGGATATAATTCAATATACATGAAAGATATATATATATATATATATATCAATGTTTTTGACTTAAAATCCAAAACTTAGTTTTGTTAAAATACAAAACCCAAATACATGAATAGGCGTATCAAAACAAGTTTGTTTAAATAATTGAAGTATAGATGTATATAGAACAAATCTAATATACATTAAACCATGTAAACTTGTTTTGATTCTATCTATTCATGAAAACTAAGATCAGTTAAACTAAAAGCTGAAACCGAAACATGAAACTTTAAACAAGTGTGTGTGTTGTGAACTTGAGCATATCACACTATCTAATCTTTAACAAATAGATCTAAACTAACTATTCTTAAACAAACCGAGGTCTTCTTGTAGAGCGCCGTCTTCAAGTCGACTCGATCCAAACGTGATCCACCGAGCTTGACTCCAATGAGTGCTAGATATGAACTTTGCGCTCGGGCTCTTGAATCACCACGTGAAAGCTCCAAAACACCTTTGTTGAAGCTAATCACCTACTAATATCTTGGTTAAGTATCTGAAACTAAACATCATAAGATTATTAGTAAACTATAACTACATGAGTTAATCATCATCAAAACTAGAGTGGAAGGCCTCTGCGCCAACAATCTCCCCCTTTTTGATGATGTCAAAACTCATGGAGTTATATATGCATGGATTAAAGTCAAGCTTCAAAGAAGCTCCCCTTAACTCATGCATAGCAATAAACAATAAATATATGCAATGAATACTAATATGAATATGCGTCAACATGCATAAAACAATGAAATGAACATGCTCTTGATACCAAATTTTTAAATTAAATTACTTTTCCTTTTGTTTAAAACGAACATGTTCTTAAGTATCAATTGAAAATATAAACTTAAAATATTACTCTTGATACCAATAAAATTTCAATTGAAAACTTTATCAATAAGAGCAATAAAAGCTCTTGATACCAATCAATAAAAATTCTTGATACCAACTGAAAGATAATCAATAAAAGCTCTTGACTCTTGATACCAACAATAAAAATTTTAACAAAAGTTCTTGATATTAATAAACCAAAACAACAAAATATGTTCTCTTGATACCAATATCAACAAAACATTAAAACATCAAACAAACTCTCTTGATATCAATATGAAACAAACAATAAACATGCTTATAAACTCAAATACTTCTCCCCCTTTTTGTCAATCATCAACAAAGGGGTCAAAGAAAACAATAAAACAATGTTCTTCCCCTTTTTTTCTTAAACAAAAAAATATCAATAAGGGGTGAAATCAAATCAAAACATTATGATACCAATTGAAAAAAATATATCAATTTAGTGCATTATGATATCAATAAATAAAAACATACCAATTGAAAGTACATAAAATAAGTGTAAGTACCAATTGTAAATACATAAAATAAGTGTAAGTACCAATTGTAAGTACATAAAACAAATGTTAAAGAATTCAACCAAATATTTTGATATCAATTGAATATAGGTAATCTTGATATTAATTGTAAAAGTTAGTACCAATTGAAAATAATTTTTTATTATGAGCATATGATACCAAAAAAAATATTCAATATCATTTTTCAATCATTTTTCAACATAAAGTGTGGGAGTAAAATACCAAAGGTAAACAAAACTAATTAAAAGGTGAAATATGAATTTTCTCTCCCTTTATGAAATACCAAACAAAATGATGCATAAGCTTGTATAAGATACCAATTGAAACATAATCAATTGAAATATAATAGTCATTTAAGAAATCAAGCTTAGCATAACCAAAATTTGTACTCAAAGATATAGAGATATAATAAGCACAAATAAAACATATATATATGTATGGAAAATTAAATACCAATCTAAATTGATACTATTTGAAGTGTAAGTATACATATATAAAAACATATATGAGTATACAAAAAGAATGTCAATAGTGATACCAATTGAAAAGATCCAATGATACCAATTGAAAGCATAATAAGATCAAGTGTATAGCTCATACTTCCTACCACCCATTTCATGCACATGTTTAAAAAGATTTTTAATAATACGCATACAAGGTATAGCCGCCCAACCAACCGTCCTTGAATGGGTAGGGTTTTCAAAATAAGTTTGAAAATATAGTATGTTTGAAAAACTCTACCATAATGAAGAATATGAACTAGTTATATGAAAAATTTGTAAACTAGTACGAAATCCTTCAAGTAAGGAATAAAACAAGAAATATATTCCATAAAACATGAAAATTACTAAACCAATGTCACTCAAAATCTATATAGCACATATAATACTCATGAAAACAAAATCATGAGAAAACATAAAGTGAGTGCATAAGAGTTATGTGAAACACATCATCATGAAAATGGGCAATAGAGCTCAAAATGAAATTCCTTAAAACATGAAACACAAGAAAATCATCACAACTAGAATCCTTCAAGGTATATGTATGTTATGTACAAACTAAAGTATACATACATATCCAAATATAAACGAGTCCACAAAAATATATGCATGAAGGCAAGTGGCTCAAGGATGTATATGTATAATTAATAGTTTAGACAAAATAGACATATACATGAAGTTAAACATAAACATGAAAAACATGTACAAAATAGGAATACAAGTCAAATGTATGAATCATCAAAATTAGACTATACTAGTACATCTAATAAGTACAAATGAGCAATCAAGCACAACATATAGTAATCTATTTGTGGCTCACTAGTTGTACAAGTATATATCCAAGTCTTAATAAAAACAAACATCTAAACATGTATTCAAATCATGAAGCATGGAAATCAAAACAAAAATCATATGATCATTATGTACATGCACATGCAAAGATCTAGGACATACACATTAGTTAAAACAGATGTGAGAACACAAAGATATAAATCCATATTAAACATGGGTGACTCAAATAACTAATCATGTATATCACTAATCTAAATATCATGGCATATAACATACTAATCATGAAACATCAAAACATGCTAAAATCAATGATATGAAAAGCATGCAAACAATAAATGAGGAGTAAGGGATAGTTACCAAAACCTAGAAGGCAACTCTCCATGTCTCCAAAATAAGGTGGTCCTCCCACCAAACTCTCCTTGAAAGTGATGTATCCAAATTGTCCTCTTTAAGCTCGGAACGCATCTACCTCAAGGCACCATCGCTCTCACGTCATGCGAGAGCCCACACCTACATCAAATAGCATAGGGGTGGTCTTTAGTACCCAAACTCTTTTAGATCCATGGGGGTTAGCTCCTTTCCTAACCCAAACAAATTTAGTTGCTAAATTTACATCATGTATCTTATCATAGCAAAATTTAGAAAGGTGGCCCTTACGTCCACAATGTGCACATGTGTACACATGAGCATACATCGTGTTATGGGAGTGAATGTGGGAAGTATGTGTATGCCGTGGTTTGTGTGCATGCATAAGAGGAACTTGTTTCTTTCGAAACATAGATTCCAACCGTGTATGATTCATGGCACAATGGCTCAAAGTGGAGCCCAAATAATCCACACTCTTCTTTAACAAACAAATATCATTATCAATCCTAGAAGAAGAGGTGCATGCAATAGGTAAGCTAAATGAAGAAGTTATACTAGCATGGCAAACATGTGTGTCTAAATCATTTTTCAAAGAAATATTTTATTTGAAACAATTTCCTATTCCTTTAAAATAGAAGCAATTTTTATTTTCAAGAAATCATTCTCTTTTAAAACAAAATCAAGTTTTGAAGTTAAAGACTCATTTTTCTTCAAAACTTCATTGCAATTATTTTTATTTTTCAAAATCTTGTTTTCATTTAAAACAAGTTCAAGTTGGGTTTTCAAAGAGTCACAATCATTTGAAATCTCAACCTTCTCTTGTAAAGCCAATTCAAGTTTTGAAAACAAATCCTTATTTTCTTTTGTTAACTTACAAGTTTTCTTTTTTAAAACTTTATATTTTTCAAGGAGGTTCTCACAAACAATCGATAACTCTTCATTTAATGCATCGACATCCATACTATCAATATCATCAAATGAAAAGCTAGCACTATCTAGTTGAGTGTCCGAAAGTACCTCAAGAGAGTCATTCCCTTGGACCATGTAGCATTGTTGCTCGGATTCTCCACTAGATTCATCATCCACAATGTTGGGCATTTGAAGCTCGGAGGAGGTCAACGTGTTCCACACTGCAAAGGCAGAATCACAGTTAGAAACTATGCATAAATATTCTTTGTTAAGCGTGCTTCTAAGTGCCTTAAGGGCTTGTGCATTGGCCTCTATATGCTTGCTATTATTAAGATAGGATTTCTTGGTAGCGGCAAGGAAAACATGCAAGCTTAGGGTTTTCAAGTACATGGACATCCTAAATTTGCACATGTCAATGTTGGAAACATCAAACATGGGAGGTGTCAAGCAATCCATGAGAGTGTGCAAACAATATATGTGCAAATACAAATCTAGATTAGCAAAACCAAGATCACACTCCTAGATGGTTAAACCTAATATCAGGAGCGTAGGCTCTAATACCAATTGTAAGTACACCTAGAGGGGGGTGAATAGGTGTACGGCTAATCTAATGAACAAAATGCGAAAATTAAAAACTAAATTGCAACACACTTAATGTAACCAACGAGTGTAGCCAAATTCCAGTGAAGGGCTCTGGACTAACTCCTCTTGATTCCTCTGAATAAGAGTTGAGGTGCTATATGAAGCTCTCGTGGTTAAACACAAGTGAGGCACACACAAACAAGCCAAGCATATAATATATGATTGAGCAATATGAAATAATGCAAGGCACAATGTAAAAGAGAGAGAGTTAGAGTCAATGGATCAATCGCTAACACACGGATATGTTTCGAGGTTCGAGCACACAGCTTTACGTCCCCGCCTTCACACAGAAGGATTTCCACTAACTTGTCCACACAGGACTCCCACACATGGAACCTCCACTGAGGATTTGGGGCAATACAAAAACTGGGAGTACACAACTCCTCTCTCAACCGAAAACAAACACAACCTCTACACTTAGAGGCTACGCACAAAGCCACCACAAAATCAACCTCATAAATGAGGGATAGGCACAAAGCCAAACAACAAATCAACCTCTCGCTAGAGGGATAGGGCACAAAGCCACAACTCCAAAAATCAACCTCTACACAAGAGGGATAACACAAAGTAGGAGGGTTTACAACTTGGTGATCAAAAGACCACAAACCAATTTCTTTTCCCACAAAAATAAAGATCCTATAGAGAGGATAGAATGATAAGCTCAAGTGTGAAAAATAAAGAGTTTGGAAACAACAAACACAAAGAAAAATACTTGAGAAAATAACTTAGTATTTGATAGAAATGAAGAACAAAGCAAATATCCCAAATCTATATTTTTCTTTGATTTTTCAACCCTTTTAAAACAAATAAAGATGAATCCTTTTGGCTCTAAAAACTCTTTTGAAAACTTGTATAAAACACTTGTAAATAGGAGAAATTTTGCTCTTGGAAGTCTTTACAAAAAAACAACCTCAAATGGGGTATAAATAGGCCCCAAGAGAATCTGCCCGTTGGCTGGCAGAAAGGTCTGTTTTGAACTTCCGGTCGACCGGCCAACGATCAAAAATATGACTGTTGAGCCTGCTGGTCGACCGCCCGGTCGACCGCGCCCTGAACCAGAGAGCGACGGCTCTCTGGCCAGTCGACCGGGCCAACCCGAGAGTGGGTTGACTTCAGTCGGTTGACCGCTCGGTCGACTGGCCTAAAAGGCTGGCCTACGTGCACGTCCTTGTGCACAACGGTCGACCGGTCCGGTCGACCGACTCTGGGTCTGGTTGACCGGCCCGGTCGACCGCCAGAGCCTGGAAGGGCATTTTCAGAACTTAAAACTTGGGTTTTTAATTATCAAATAAATCCCACAAAATCTCTAAAAATCTACAAAAATAGTTTCAGTATAATAATTTGATATACAAACATGTGTGGAAAAATTCAACACATATTTCAAACAATTTGAACCATGTTTGTGACTTAGAAATTTTGCCGAAAATCAAATTCTGTATTTTTCAAAACTAGGATTTTTGAAATGGATTGTCCAAAACTCATCCAAATACAAAAACATGATATGAAACAACATTGAGGCATATAGTATATGGATATAATTCAATATACATGAAAGATATATATATCAATATTTTTGACTTAAAATCCAAAACTAAGTTTTGTTAAAATACAAAACCCAAATACATGAATAGGCGTATCAAAACAACTTTGTTTAAATAATTGAAATATAGATGTATATAGAACAAATCTAATATACATTAAACCATGTAAACTTGTTTTGATTCTATCTATTCATGAAAACCAAGATCGGTTAAACTAAAAATCGAAAATCGAAACATGAAACTTTAAACAAGTGTGTGTGTGTGTGTGTGTGTTGTGAACTTGAGCATATCACACCATCTAATCTTTAACAAATGGATCTAAACTAACTATTCTAAAATAAACCGAGGTCTTCTTGTAGAGCTCCGTCTCCAAGTCGACTCGATCCAAACATGATCCACCGAGCTTGACTCCAATGAGTGCTAGATATGAACTTTGCGCTCGGGCTCTTGAATCACCATGTGAAAGCTCCAAAACACCTTTGTTGAAGCTAATCACCTACTAATATCTTGGTTAAGTATCTGAAACTAAACATCATAAGATTATTAGTAAACTATAACTACATGAGTTAATCATCATCAAAACTAGAGTGGAAGGCCTCTGGGCCAACAAGCGGGACTAAGACAAATTTCGGGAGAATATTTGTCTTTACTTTGGAGGAGCACCCACTGTAGAGGAAGGAGGAAGGTTCACTGTAGAGGAAGGAGAAAGGTAGAAGAATATTCAGGTAGAAGAATATTCTTCTTCGGAAGTCCCAGATTTAGACAACAATTCTATTAAAGAATCTGTTGAATTTTCTGAGCCCTCTTAATCTCTTGGAAATTGCTTCGGAATCTGAGTTGCAGAATTCTCACTTGCTTTGGAAATCGAGTTGCAGATTTTCCACTTCCTGTTTAGAAGTCACTTCAAGACAGAGAGAGAAGAAGAAGTCACTTCAGAACGCAGAGATTGTTCTGATGTTGGTTTTTTGTTTGAGAGAAGCGGAGCGCTATTTATAGCGCTCCGGGAGGGGCATTCTGGTCCGAACCCAGCCGAACAGTTTCAACGGTTCGGTCTGAACCATTGCAACGGTTTGTTTTAACTACAACAACCACCCAACCCATACCCGTGGACCCAGCCGGCCAGCCGGCCGCCGCCAACGGCAGCGCGCGCTGCGCGCATGGTTTCCTCCCAATCGCGCGCGAAAACTCTAAGTACCCAAAGGGCACACCCTTTGTTCCCATTTTTCTCTATTTAAACACTTCAAACTTCCATCTCATAGCCAATGTGGGACTAAATACTTTTAGCTACCTATAGTCCCATTTTGGCTTTGAATTAGGCAAACTTTAGACTTGAATATCTCATTCATTCGAAGTCGGAATTGAACATGTGAATATACCATGTTCATCCCCAATAGAAGGAGAACACACTCCAACCATCATCCAATTGATTTGATTAACAGATCTCACCGTAATTCAATTCAAAGATTCACATATATTCTTCATATTCCCAACAATCCCCCACAATGAATGGAGATTCAAGGAATTGACACACAAAGAGACTGACTCTATTGTGAAAGGTATCTTAGAAAAGAAACTACATCAGGATAGGTGAACTAGGTCTTAAACCTTCCATAGCAAAAGTTTTATCGGACTTACTGGCTAATCAGTGAACTAGGTCTTGAACTGTTAGCCGTTAGTGTAAGCCAAGTCAACAAGCTTCACACAGTAACTTTTCAAATCAACTTTGGTTCTCGGTTGTGTCCATTTTGACCCTGGACATTCTTGCTTTCAGAAAGTATCTTTAGGGAATAATAGCCTCCATAGAAATTCCCAAAGAGCCGACCCAACTCTATACTCACATAGGTGATCGTCCTATTAAGAGTAATCTACTCTACTCCACTTGTTTAGTAACAAGATATAGGCATCATTAAAAGCGTTAAATTTATCCTTAATCCACTTATAGAAAGCACTTATGTGCACCTTAGGAATGGATTGGAGTCAAGCTCCCAAGTGCTTACTTGTTGAGTCAATCATAACTAGTTTTTCCTCTTGAACTTAGTCTGTGGGATCTCTAGTCGCTAAGTGAGGTTTCCATTAAGCTTACTCGGTAAGGTTAGGCTTTTAGACCCATTCCCCTCGATGCGCAGTTTATACGCTCTCCACTTAAAACTTTAGTAAGTGGATCCGCTAAATTATCTTTTGACGAGACAAAGTCAATAGAGATAATTCTATTTGAGAGTAACTGCTTAACAGTATTATGTTTACGACGAATATATTTAGACTTACTGTTGTATATAATATTTTGTGCCCTAGATACAGCTGCTTGATTATCGCAGTGTATGCATATAGCGGGCACTGGCTTTTGCCATAATGGTATATCTTCCAAAATTATCGAAGCCATTCTGCTTCTTCTCCGGCCTTATCTAAGGTTATGAATTCCGATTCCATAATGGAACAAGCAATACATGTTTGTTTGAAAGATTTCTAAGATACCACTGCTCCTCCTAGAGTAAATACGTATCCGCTAGTTGATTTTGATTCCTCAGAATCTCCAATCCAATTAGCATCACTGTATCCTTCAAGTACAGATGGATACTGTCTATATCTCAAGCCATATTCCTTGGTATGTGATACGTAACCCAATACTCGTAGTAGAGCAGTCTAATGTTGATCACTAGGATTGCTAGTGTATCTGCTTAACTTGCTTACAGCGTAAGCAATATCGGGTCTAGTGCAATTCATCAAATACATTAGACTTCCGATAATCTGAGAATACTCCAACTGGCGTATTCCAGTTCCTGTATTCTTATGAAGGTAGATGTGTGGGAGAAAAGGATTTGTATTCTCCTTTATCCCAAGATCCTTAAATCTTTCTATCATCTTATCCACTAGTGAGATTGAGATAGATTGATTCCATCTGGTGTTCTGATGATTTTAATTCCTAAAATTACATCAGCAACTCCTAGATCCTTCATGTCAAAACTGTTGGATAACATTCTTTTAGTGGACTTAATAATTTTAATATTAGCCCCAAGTATCAACATGTCGTCTACATAAAAACAAACAATGTTACATACATTTTCAACTGTTTTAGTGTAAACACACTTATCGCATTCATTGATAGTGAATCCATCTTTGATCAGGACACTATTAAATTTCTCATGCCATTGTTTTGGAGTCTGCTTTAGACCGTATAAGGATTTACCAATTTACACACTTTGTATTCTTGGCCCTTGACTATAAATCCTTTAGGTTGCTCCATATATATTTATTCATTTAATTCACCATTTAAGAATGCAGTCTTGACATTCATTTGATGGATATCTAAGTTATGCAATACTGCAATTGCAATCAACATCCGAATGGAGGTTATTCTTGTTACTGATGAATAAGTATCGAAGTAGTCAAGCCCTTCCTTTTGTCGATAACCCTTGGCTACTAATCTAGCCTTGTACTATCGATAGATCCATCGAGATTTAATTTTCTTTTGAAAATTTACTTACACCGAATTGGTTTACTGCTAGGAGGTAAGTTTGCCAATTCTTTAGTATGATTACTTAGTATGGATTCTATTTCGCTATTTGTAGCTTCTTTCCACATTTGTGCTTCTGGGGTATACATAGCCTCTTTAAATGTTTGAGGCTCGCTTTCAATAGCGTATGTTATGAAATCTAGACCAAAAGATTTTGAGATTCTAGATCTCTGACTTCTTCTTGGTTCAATTTCCGCATTAACAATCGATTCCTCGGGGCTTTCGTCGCTGAATGCCATCTCATGTGTTCTTTTCCCAGAAGTCATATCTATTTCCCGTTTATATGGAAAAATATCTTTAAAGAACACAGCATCTCTAGATTCGATAATCATATTTACATGAATATCTGATATTTCTGATTTATGAATCAGAAATCTGTAGGCACCCATAGCCTATGAATATGTAGTCCATTGTTCTTGCTCCGAACTTAGTCTTTTTAGGTAATGGTGTTAGCACCTTTGCAAGGCACCCCATATTTTGAGGTAATGGTAGGAAGGTGTCCTTCCATGCCATAACTCAAATACTATAAGACCAAGTTTCTTTGAGGTATTCTGTTTAGAATATAATTTGCAGTTAATAGAGCTTCCCCCCATAAATTCTGCGGAGCTCCAGAACTTATGAGCATGGAATTGACCATCTCCTTCAAAGTTCTGTTCTTCCGTTCAGCAATTCCATTTTGCTGAGGAGTATATGGTGCTGTTGTTTGATGGATTATACCAAATTTAGCACATAACTCACTAAAATCATTTGATTCATATTCTCCGCCTCTATCGGATTTTAGAATCTTGATTTTCTTGTTGAGTTGATTCTCAACTTCGGCTTTATATGTTATAAACATATTCATTGCCTCATCCTTACAGTTTAAAATATACACATAACAGTATCTTGTACAGCATTCAATGAAAGTAATAAAATACTTTTTCCCGCCTCTAGTTGGCACAAACTTCAAGTCACACAGATCTCTATGAATTAACCCTAAAGGTTCTGTATTTCAAACAATTGAGTGAAATGAATTTTTCGCTAACTTGGCCTCAATACAAATCTCACACTTGCGAATTTCTTTTCAGTTGAGTTTAGGAATATATCCGAGATTAGACAAGTTTTTTAATGACTTGTAATTTACATGCCCTAATTTAGCATGCCATAAAGTAGGAGACTCAAGTAAATAAACAGAAGATTTTCCTTTATTTATAAGCTTCGGGTACAAATACACAGACTTTTTATCTACCACTGCAACATTGGCTTTAAAAAGTCCATCAACAAGATAACCCTTTCTCACCCACCCTTAGTAAGTACAAATTTATCTGATTCAAAAACCATTCTAAATCCTTTCTTACTAAGTATTGATTCAGAGATTAGATTCTTGCGGATATCTGGAACATGTAGCACATCTTTCAGAGTAAGCTCTTTCTCAGATGTCCACTTCAAGATGACCTTGCCTTTTCCTTCAACCTTGGAGACGGCTGAGTTTCCCATAAATAGTTGCTCATCTTGCTATTTTTTGATATTTAGAGAATAATAATTTCTCAGAGCAGATGTGCCGAGTAGCCCCAGTGTCTACCCACCAATCCTTATTGTTGGTTGTCAGATTCACTTCTGACACCACAGCTGAAAGGCTTGGCGACGCATAGTCGGTCAAGTTTGCCTGTGGATGTTCTTCTTGTCCTTTTTAAGACGACTGCGACATTCATTCGCCTTATGCCATTCTTTGTTGCAGATGTAGCAGGTTCCCTTGAAGCGCATGTTCTTACCTTCTTGGACCTTGCCTTTGTACCCTTGTGAAAAACACCTAGAGGGGGGTGAATAGTTGTTAGTCCTAATCTAAAACTTAATGCAAAACTAAGTGCGCTAAATGCGGAAGCTAATGCAAATGTTGCACAAACTAATACAATACAACAAGTGTAGCCGAATTCCCCTTGCGAGGCTCTGGACTAACTCCTCTTGATTCCCCTTGAAATGGGTTGAGGCGCAATGTGAAGCTCTTGTTGGATGAGTATAAGTTAGGCACACACACACAAGCAATCCAAGCAATGTGCACACGCAATCAAGGATAGAGCAATATGGATTATGCAAGGCACAACACAAGCAAATAAATATGATATGACAAGATGAATTATGCTCAACACAAGCAAATATGATATGAATGAAGTATGATGCTTTGCACAAATGTAAAGAGAGAGTTTAGAGATAAGTGGATCAAACGCAAACACAATGATATGTTTCGAGGTTCGAGCACCCTTGCTCTACATCCCCGCCTACACCACCGTGTAGGATTTCCAAGCCACTATACCGTCCACCGAGGACTCCCACCGAGGGAACCTTCACCGAGAAAGATTTGTACAACAATGGAGTACCTAACTCCTCTCTCAAACAAACACCTCCTCACACAAGAGGGGTAGGCCCTTAGCCAAACAACCACAACAACCAACACCTCTACCGAAGAGGGTTTACAACCAAACTCCACCTCTCACTAGAGGGAGCAAACCAATCACCCGAGCACCTCTACCTAAGAGGGATACAACAAGAATAAGGGTGTTTACAACAAGTGGTTCCAAAAACCACAAACTCAATCTCTCTTTTCTTTTCTCTTTTCTTTTCCACAAAAACAAGATCCTAAATAGATTAGGATAGGTGATAGCTCAAGTGTGGAAAACTAGGTGTTTTTGGAAACAAGCAACAAAGAAAAACTACTTGGGAAATCTCTTGTAAAAGATAGAAAATGCAAGATCAAATAAAATCTCAAAACCTAGTTTTCTTTGATTTTCCAAAAACCCAAAATAATGAAGATGAGAAGTTTTAAAGCCCACAAACTCTTTTTAAAACTCTTTTAAACACTTCAGAAAACTGAAATTTTTCCTCTTAAAAAACTTGGTCAAAATCCCCAAAGAGATGGGATTTATATAGGCCAATCAGAAAACTAGCCGTTAGGCTGAGCTGGCAGCCTGACAGGCTGTCGGTCGACCGCCAACGGTCAGAAATATGACCGTTGGGCAACTGCGGTCGACCGGCCCGGTCGACCCAAACAAACAGAGAGCAGAGCTCTCATCCCGGTCGACCGGCACGGTCGACCCAAACAACCCGAGAGCAGAGCTCTCAGACCCGGTCGACCGGCTCGGTCGACCGGCCCAGTGACTCCAAACGTGCACAGATCTGTGCACGTGCGGTCGACCGGCCCGGTCGACCAGACATCAGCCAAGTCGACTAATAACCTGGCTTAGTCGACTGGTTGAGTCTGGAACTGAAAACTGGGTCAGAAAACTTGGGAAAAATATTTTATAAAAATCTTTTAATACTTCTAAAAATCACCAAAAATATTTTTATCATTTTATATCAAAACTCAAACAAGTGATAAAAGTTTCAAGACATGTATCAACATATTCAATTTATTTTTGAGTCTTGCAAATTTTATCAAAAACAAAACTTGTATTTTTGTCAAACTTGATTTTTCCAAAACATGAATAGGATAGTCAAAATAAGTTTGTCTAGCAACTTTAAAGCATGTATGTATATCTAGAACATATCTAATATACATAGAAATAAAGTAAACTTGTTTTGATCTACTATCCATGAAAACCAAAATCCAAATCATGAAACGTGTGTGTTGTGCACTTGAGCATATCAACTATACTAAACTTTACAAATTGGATCTAAACACACTAACTAAACTATGGATACCTAAGTCTTCTTGATGATCTTCATCTTCAAGTTGACTTGCTCCAAAACTCCATCCATGGGCTAGGCAATGTGTGATCTTGACGCTTTGGCCCTGGAATCATCGTGAAAAGCTTCTAAACTCCTTGTTGAAGCTAATCACCAACTAATATCTTGGTTAATGATCTGAAACTGAGACAACACAAGATTATTAGTAAACATAACTACATGAGTCAATCATCATCAAAACTAGAGTGAAAGGCCTTTGGACCAACAATCTCCCCCTTTTTGATGATGACAAAACTCATGGAGTTATATATGCATGGATTAAAGTTAAGCTTCAAAGAAGCTCCCCCTTAACTCATGCATAAACAAATAAATAAAATATATGCAATGAATGTACATAAACATGTATGCATCAATATGCATAAAACACAAACAACTTGTTCTAGAAGATCTAGTTACCAATTGAATTAATAAAGCATTAAAAACAAAAACACTAGATGCTCTAGATACCAATAAAAACTTAAAACTTACCAATAAAACTTAATATATGCAAAAACATAAGTATATATGCATATATAAAAACATGTTAAACTCTCAAATAATTCTCCCCTTTTTGTCACTCATCAACAAAGGGGTAAACAAAGTAAAATCAAATCACACAAATTTTTCTCCCCCTTTTTGTCAAACAAAAAGATCAAGAAGGGGTTAAACAATCCAAACAATAAAATGATGGGTAAAAATTTTTCTCCCCTTTTAAGTCAATCAAAACAATAGAACAATGTTCTCCCCCTTTTGTCTAAAACAAAAACAAAGTCAATAAGGGGTAACTATAAATAACATGATATCAATAGATAAATATGTCAATGAAGCATCTTGATATCAATTGAAAATAAACAAAGATCAATAGATGTTATATGCTATATACATTCATGAAGAGGAAGACGCTAAGTTAGCTTCCCTACACATATGCATTACATGAAAGAGGGATGTTAAGCCCTAATTCACATAACACACATTATGTAATGAATAAGAGGAGATGTGAAGCTCCCCCTACACACGTGTACCACATAAAGAAGAGATGTTAAGCTCTTCAATACACAATACACTCAACATGAATCTATATGCATATAGTCAATACAAATCAAAACTTTTGTATTTTTTTTAAAAAAAAAAATTAGATACCAATTTTAAGTAAAAACACATGAAACATCTCGATATCAATTGAAATTAAACATAATAAATTTTGAATGTCTAAACAAAATTTTGATACCAATTGTAAATAATTTTCATATTAAACATATGATACCAATATGAAATTTTCAATCATAAAGTAAGGGAGTGGGAAACAAATACCAATTGAAGAATCACCAATTGAAAGACAAAATTAAATTTTCTCCCCCTTTATGAAATACCAACTAAAAAGATGCATGGGCTTGATACCAATTTAAAAGTAATCAATTGAAACAAAATTGAAACTCAAGCACTAGCATAAACAAGATTTTGTGAAAAATTTATATCTTAAGCACCAATGAAAGTGTATGAAATAGAATGAGTACCAATCACCAATAGATGATACCAATTGAAAATATACATACACAATAAACATATGAGTATACAAAAAGATCAAAATGATACCAATTGAAAGAGTTCAATGATACCAATTGACATAGCAATGAGTTCAAGTGTATACATCATATTACAATACCTCCCAATTAAGGTTCAAGTTTTAAATGATTTTCATTTTAAAGCATACAAGACCATGATCTCCCATCCATCCGCCCATTGATGGTAGGGGTTTTCAAAAAAATAGATTTGAAAATAAGCTTAGTTTGAAAATCACTACCAAATTGAAGAATACCGTAACTAGTTAAATGGAAAATCTTTTAAACTAGTACGAAATCCTTCAAGTAAGGAATAAAACAAAATTGTTTTTCATGAAACATGAAATCCACATGATATCAAACACTCAAGTCAATTAAGCATAAATATAACTCATGAAAACAAAACACATGAGTAAATAAGAAATGTGAGTGTACATATAAAGTGTGAATTTCATAAAAAAAAATTTCATTAAGCTCAATTATTCCTTAATCATGAAAATACGAAAATTATCAAAACTTATTTAACTTTCATGGCATATGTATGTCTAATACAAACTAAAGTATACATACATATCCAAAACACAACGAGTCCACAAAGTGTATATGCATGAAGGCACGTGGCTCAAAAGGATAAACATGTATATCTAATAGTTTGGACAAGATAGACATATACATGAAGTTAAACAATTAAACACAAAATCAAGAAAAACTTCACCAAAACAAATTTCATTTCATGGTATATGTATGAATTGTCAACACAAGAAGTATACATACATATCCCTAAACACAATTGAGTCCATATATATAGATTTGCATGAAAGGCAAATGACTCAAGGGGTATACATGTATATCTTAAAGTTTGGCAATACAACCATATACATGAAGTGAAAAACTCATAAAACAAATCCAAAATGGGAATACAAGTTTAAAATGTATGAATCATCAAAACTAGACTATACTAGCACATCTAATGGGTTCAAATAAGCATTCAAGCCCAAACATATAAATTTATTTGTGGCCCACTATATGTACAAGTATAAATCCTAGTTTTAATGAAAACTAACATCTAAACAAGTAATCTTAACATGAAGCATCAAAACACAATAAAGAAATCACCATGATAAAACTAAAACATGATTATTATGTAAATTCACATGTATTAGATTCATGATGTACATTATAGTTTAAACAAAAGTGAGAACACTAAGAATGGGTTCATACAAGCATGTGTGTCTCAAATACTATATATGTATGTCAAGGATCTATTAATCATGGCATTTACATACTAATCCATAGACAATGAAAACATGCTATAAAACATCAATATGAAATACAACACATATATGATCAATATGTACATGCATGTGCATTAGATCTAGGTCATACAAATTAGTTTTACCAAGGTGAAAACACAAAAATATAAGTCCATATAAAACATGGATGTTTCAACCAACTAATAAGTATAACACTAATCTAATCAACATGACATATTCAAGATGATCACTAAACATCAAATCATGCTATGAAAGATAAACATGGAAAGCATGTAAACATAAGGGTTAGAGATTCGATACCAAAACCAATGAGGGCACCGCTCTATTTCTCCAAAACAAAGGTGGTCCTCTCCACCAAACTTTCCCTTGAAAGTGATGCATCCAATTGATCTCCTTTAAGTCCGGAACGCATCCACTCCAAGGTGTCATCACTCTCACGTCATGTGAGAGCCCACACCTACATCAAAAATAATAGGAGGGGTGGTCTTTGGTACCCATATCTTCTTGGGTCCAAGGGGTTAGTACCTTCTCTAACCCAAACAAACTTCTTTGCTAAATTCTCAACATGTAAACGATCATAGCAAAATTTAGCAAGATGGCCTTTTCGGCCACAATGTGTACATGTGTACACATGAGCATACATGTGTTGATGGTGTCCGTGTGAAGCATGTGTATGCCGTGGAGGGTGTGCATGCATAAAAGTTGGAACTTGTTTCTTTCGAATCAAGGTTTCCAAGCGTGTATGGTTCTTAGCACATTGGCTCATAGTGGAGCCCAAACAATCAACCTTCTTCTTAAGCATGGATATATCATTATTAATTAAAGAAGAGGTGGCACATGCAATAGGTGAAGTGTGTGATACTACCCTAGCATGGCAAACATGTGTATCAATCTTATTTTGCAAAACAATATTTTTCTTTAAACATACATCTAAATCATTAGTAATAGAAATTATTTTGTTTTTCAAAGCAACATTCTCTTTTAAAACAAAATTAATTTTTGAAGACAAGACATCATTTTTCTTCAAGATATTTTCACAATCATTATTGTTTTTCAAAAACTCATTTTCTTTAAGTGCAAGTTCTAATTGAGATCTCAATGAATCCCTTTCATTATAGACCTCAACCTTCTCTTGCAAAACATTGTTAAGTCTAGCATGCAAACTCTTATTTTCTTGTTCAATTCCTAGATTTTTCTTTTTCAACAAATTATATTTTTCAATTAATTTTTCACAAACAATAGAAAGTTCTTCATTTAGAGCATGGGCATCAAAATTATCACATGAAGAACTAAAGCAATCATCACTATCTAAGTGGGGTTCCGAATGTACCTCAAGGGAGTCATTCCCTTGGACCATGAAGCATTGTGAATCGGATTCTCCACTAGATTCCTCCGTTGGTTTGACACTTGAAGCTCGGAGGTGGTGGTGGTTGTTGTTAACTTGTTCCACACTGCAAAAGCGGAATCAAAGTTAGAAACACGTAAAAGATAATCTTTAGATAAAGTGCTTCTAATGGCCTCTAGGGCTTGTGCATTGGCCCCTATATGATTGCTATCACTAAGGAAGGATTCCTTGGTAATGGCAAGGTAAACTTTATGACCTAGGGTTTGTAAATAAACGGTCATCCTAATCTTCCAAACATGAATGTTGGAAGGGTCATACATAGGTGGGGTCATGAAGGCCATGGTAAACTAAATGTGTGCAAGCAAGCAAATGCAAACAAAAGATTAGCAACCAAAAGGATCTCACTCCTAGGATGTTAAGCCTAAGTATCAGGAGCACTAGCTCTGATACCAATTGAAAAATACCTAGAGGGGGGTGAATAGGTGTTAGTGCTAATCTAAAACTTAATGCAAAACTAAGTGCGCTAAATGCGGAAGCTAATGCAGATGTTGCACAAACTAATACAATACAACAAGTGTAGCCGAATTCCCCTTGCGAGGCTCTGGACTAACTCTTCTTGATTCCCCTTGAAATGGGTTGAGGCGCAATGTGAAGCTCTTGTTGGATGAGTATAAGTTAGGCACACACACACAAGCAATCCAAGCAATGTGCACACACAATCAAGGATAGAGCAATATGGATTATGCAAGGCACAACACAAGCAAATAAATATGATATGACAAGATGAATTATGCTCAACACAAGCAAATATGATATGAATGAAGTATGATGCTTTGCACAAATGTAAAGAGAGAGTTTAGAGATAAGTGGATCAAACGCAAACACAATGATATGTTTCGAGGTTCGAGCACCCTTGCTCTACATCCCCGCCTACACCACCGTGTAGAATTTCCAAGCCACTATACCGTCCACCGAGGACTCCCACCGAGGGAACCTTCACCGAGAAGGATTTGTACAACAATGGAGTACCTAACTCCTCTCTCAAACAAACACCTCCTCACACAAGAGGGGTAGGCCCTTAGCCAAACAACCACAACAACCAACACCTCTACCGAAGAGGGTTTACAACCAAACTCCACCTCTCACTAGAGGGAGCAAACCAATCACCCGAGCACCTCTACCTAAGAGGGATACAACAAGAATAAGGGTGTTTACAACAAGTGGTTCCAAAAACCACAAACTCAATCTCTCTTTTCTTTTCTCTTTTCTTTTCCACAAAAACAAGATCCTAAATAGATTAGGATAGGTGATAGCTCAAGTGTGGAAAACTAGGTGTTTTTGGAAACAAGCAACAAAGAAAAACTACTTGGGAAATCTCTTGTAAAAGATAGAAAATGCAAGATCAAATCAAAATCCCAAAAACTAGTTTTCTTTGATTTTCCAAAAACCCAAAATAATGAAGATGAGAAGTTTTAAAGCCCACAAACTCTTTTTAAAACTCTTTTAAATACTTCAGAAAACTGGAATTTTTCCTCTTAAAAAACTTGGCCAAAATCCCCAAAGAGATGGGGTTTATATAGGCCCATCAGAAAACTAGCCGTTAGGCTGAGCTGGCAGCCTGACAGGCTGTCGGTCGACCGACCCGGTCGACCGCCAACGGTCAGAAATATGACCGTTGGGCAACTGCGGTCGACCGGCCCGGTCGACCCAAACAAACAGAGAGCAGAGCTCTCATCCCGGTCGACCGGCACGGTCGACCCAAACAACCCGAGAGCAGAGCTCTCAGACCCGGTCGACCGGCTCGGTCGACCGTCCCAGTGACTCCAAACGTGCACAGATCTGTGCACGTCCGGTCGACCGGCCCGGTCGACTGGACATCAGCCAAGTCGACTAATAACCTGGCTTAGTCGACTGGTTGAGTCTGGAACTGAAAACTGGGTCAGAAAACTTGGGAAAAATATTTTATAAAAATCTTTTAATATTTCTAAAAATCACCAAAAATATTTTTATCATTTTATATCAAAACTCAAACAAGTGATAAAAGTTTCAAGACATGTATCAACATATTCAATTCATTTTTGAGTCTTGCAAATTTTATCAAAAACAAAACTTGTATTTTTGTCAAACTTGATTTTTCCAAAACATGAATAGGATAGTCAAAATAAGTTTGTCTAGCAACTTTAAAGCATGTATGTATATCTAGAACATATCTAATATACATAGAAATAAAGTAAACTTGTTTTGATCTACTATCCATGAAAACTAAAATCCAAATCATGAAACGTGTGTGTTGTGCACTTGAGCATATCAACTATACTAAACTTTACAAATTGGATCTAAACACACTAACTAAACTATGGATACCTAAGTCTTCTTGATGATCTTCATCTTCAAGTTGACTTGCTCCAAAACTCCATCCATGGGCTAGGCAATGTGTGATCTTGACGCTTTGGCCCTGGAATCATCATGAAAAGCTTCTAAACTCCTTGTTGAAGCTAATCACCAACTAATATCTTGGTTAATGATCTGAAACTTAGACAACACAAGATTATTAGTAAACATAACTACATGAGTCAATCATCATCAAAACTAGAGTGGAAGGCCTTTGGGCCAACACCTTGGACAGTCTTCTTTCGATTTAAGCCTTTAGAAGTAGACGTTTTCCCCTTTGAGTCTTCGATCACATTGGCTTTGACTTCATAGGAGTTCTTATTGTTCCTTTTCTCGGACTTTCGGTTGTCCTCTTCAATTTGAAGCCTCACAATGAGATCTTTCAACTTCAACTCCTTTCGCTTGTGCTTCAGGTAGTTCTTGAAATCTCTCCACGCAGGTGGGAGTTTCTCCACGATAGTAGCAACCTGAAAGGTTTCAGGTAGAATCATACCTTCGGCTTCTATCTAGTGCAAGATAAGTTGGAACTCTTGCACCTGACTGATCACAGTCTTGTTGTCCACTATCTTGTACTCCAGAAATCGTCCTACGACGAACTTCTTGGTACCAACATCCTCAGTCTTGTACTTCTGATCAAGACTGGCCCATAACTTCTTTGCCGTTGTGATAGGACTGTAGACATTGTAAAGAGAGTCATCCAGTCCATTTAAAATACAGTTTCGGCAAAGGAAGTCACCTTGAGTCCATGCATCGACTGCAAGGACTGAGTCCCGATCAGCTTTGGGTTTTGGTGGATCTTCTTGTAGGAATTTGGCCAGATGCAGAGTGGTCAAGTAGAAGAGCATCTTCTGTTTTCACCTCTTGAATTCTGTGCCATCAAATTTTCCTGGCTTCTCCGGCTTTGGGTTAGGAAGTGGAGTAGGCACAAAACTTGTAGCTGCATGTTTGGTGCCTTACTTGAGCTATCTTGATTAGTCTCAGACATTTTCTGCAATTTCAAGCAGAACAGAAGTAAGAAACATCAATACGATAATTATCTTAAGATTGTTGGTTTCTAGGATCAATCTGACAACTAATCAATATCACTGAAATATCACCGATCTAATTGGCCAGGTCGGTTAATATCAGGTGGGAGGTTTTCCGTTTAATAGAACGTTCCTTAATTAAAGAACCACCTTTCAATTACCTTCCTTGGTTAAACACCAATTAGACTGGTATAAGTCAGTCTCAATATACTGAATATCAGTATAACCCCTGTATAAAGAAATTAATTCACTTATACAGTACTTGGAGTGAGGTACGCTTAAAGCGAATCTCCTTAAGACGATTACGTCCCCTGCACTGGTGCTAACGGGTTACTGGACACTGGTCTCCCAAGATACAACACTCCTTCACGGTATTTGGATAGCACTACCAAATCACCGTACGGTCGAACCGTAGTTAAACAGTACCTTCACAGGATTATTGAAGCAGCGGGACTAAGACAAATTTCGGGAGAATATTTGTCTTTACTTTAGAGGAGCACCCACTGTAGAGGAAGGAGGAAGGTAGAAGAATATTCAGGTAGAAGAATATTCTTCTTCGGAAGTCCCAGATTCAGACAACAATTCTATTAAAGAATCTGTTAAATTTTGGGTTACATTTCTGGAACTCGGGTCCGGCCCTGCAACCTGAATCACCCGGATCTAGGCTGGGTGGCGCCGGTTTTGGTCTTGAGTTCGAACCTGGAGATTTACAAAAAAAAAAAGAAATTACATTTTATTTCTCCGGGAAGGGGTGGCTGGCGGGCGGTGGTCGGGGTGGCGGCACATGGGAGGGGCAATGGAGGGGATGGCAACGGGCGACGGTAAGGGGCGGAGGGGGCGAGGCGTCGGAGGTCGGGCGGCGGTGGAGGGCTAAGGGGGAGGCGTGTTAGAATTTTGTCATGTTTTTTAAGAAGAGATGATGGTTCAAGAAAATCCAATTGAGTTGGAGAAGACGATGGCTTGATGCAGAAGAAGAAAATCAAAGTGAAGCAGTTTTCTTTTCAGGTGATTGTGAGTTTTCTTTTCAGGAGAAGTATGAATAGGATTTAATTTCTATTCAATGAAGATTTGTTTTTAAAGATTAAAGGGTCTAGAAATCTTTTAGATCAAGAAAATCAACTCCTAATAGGATTGATTAAGATTCTTCAAGCAGCCAATGGCCAAGATCATCTCATACTCCAAATAAAAATTGTATTGTAAAGTCTTATAAATAAAGGGTTGTAACCTAAGAATTAGGTGGAGTAGAAGAGCAGAATAGCATAAGAAAGTTATGGTGAACAACAATGTAGGCCCTAAAAAGCCAATAAAGAGAAGAGTAAGGTGAAGGTACATATAGAGAAGGTATACTATTGTAATCTAGGCGTAGATTCAAGGTGAAGGTGAATATTCTTGTGTCATCAAGAGAAAAGTTAGATCTTTTTATATCAAGTTTATTAATAAAGCTCTCTTACGTTCTCTCCCGGTGGACGTAGGCTGGGCCGAACCACGATAAATTGTGTGTTCTTCTTCTTATATCTTTTAATATTCATCATGTGTGCTTGAGGTAATCGATTTCATGGCGTGCTTGATGTCATCGGTGGAGATCTCTGTATCTCCCAACTATTGGCATCATAGTAAGTATGATATCTCAGGTTATACATGATATCTCAGGTTATGCACGCAATAATTGGTGTCAGAGTATATCAATTTCATTTTCAACAAATGGTATCGGAGCTGATAGTGTTCGTTCAAGACCCGAGTGCTTTAGTTGAAGAAAAAGATGTCAAGTCAATGGAGTTCGGCAGAGGCATCAAGATGAAGAAGACAACAAGAAAGTTCAGATTTGTTCTAAGATAAAGATCGATGACTTTTTGAGTATATGATCAAGGTGGAGTCGTCAAAGCTCAATAATGCTTAAGTCTGAACACAGTAGCCGCGAAGGTGATGATTGGATCATCGCTAATGACGGACGGCAAGATGAGCTTGACGAGCTCATGGAGGAATCACACAAGGCATCTTATGGAGGCTCACTGCGGCAACAAGTCAAAGGAAAAATAGCGGAGAGTGATGAAGACGATCAACGGGCGAGATTGATCGGAAGGTAGATCATGCAATCGTAGTCGGATTCAGACGATCAAGGTGTCGAACCCAATATTTTCCAACATTCTGGATGCAATGGTAGGTGCAGATCGAGAAGATTCTAATGTCTGATATAAGTTCTGTATGGGTCGGTTAAAGAAATCGACAGAGATCACAGTCAAAGTTACAACGGAGTAGTCGTGACACGGTGAGATTATTGCAGGTATTGGTAGATCTATCAGATTTGAAGATCATCAATAGCAGGTTAATAGGTCTGGCAAATATCAATGCAGTGGTGGATGGTAACTTTGATTGATGGAAGGAAGATCATGGCAGTGTGTGGCGGGAAGGCCCGGTAGATTATGGCAGTTATGTGAAGACAGTAAGTCTTAAGGTTAAAATTGAAAGTACACCTAGAGAGGGGTGAATAGGTGTAAGGCTAATCTAATGACAAATAATGCAGAGTTAAAAACTAAATGCAACACACTTAGTGTAACCAAAGAGTGTAACCGAATTTCCGGTGAAGGGCTCTGGACTAACTCCTCTTGATTCCTCTGAATAAGAGTTGAGGTGCTATATGAAGCTCTCTTGGTTCAACACAAGTATGGCACATAAACAAACACAAGCATATAAGATATGAATGATATGATGCAATGCACAATGTAAAAGAGAGAGTTTAGAGATAGTGGATCAAACACAAACACCAGATATGTTTCGAGGTTCGAGCACCCAGCTCTACGTCCCCGCCTTCACACAGAAGAATTTTCACTATATCGTCCACACAGGACTTCCCACAATTTGAGACACTATTTGCAAAATTCGATATGCTTGGTCCAGATCCCACGACAATTGCTCGTCCTTTTCCATCCTCCGGCCCTCCATTTCCTGCCAGAGACCCTACTGCTGTTCCACCTCCACAGCCAGGCGTTGCTGGCATCGATCCAGAGGAGGCAGGTCATGAGGATGATGATGATGATGAGACGATGGCAGAGGGTGACGCTGAGGAGAGTTCGTCTGAGGAAGACGATGCTGAGGAGAGTTCTTCTGAGGATGATGCTGCTGGTGACAAGTGACTCCCCTTATTTGATGATGTCAAAAAGGGGGAGAATTATTAAGAGAGACTTGTATTTTGTTTGTACTTGATACTTATATTTTGTAGTATTTTCTGTTGTTGGAATTCTTTATCTTGTATTTATGTTTGTGTGGACATGTACTTGTTTATGTTGGTTATGCTTTGTGGACATGTGTTTCATTTCTATTTTATGACATGAGTATTTTTATCTAGCATGACATGAGTATTTTTATCTAGCATTACATGAGTATTTTTATCTAACATGGATATATGTGTTGTGGATTATCAACCCACCATTTTTGTGAGATTTGTCTATGCTTGAGCATATTTTTGTATATGTATGTGTTGAGGGGGAGCTTCATTTGAAGTCTCTACCCAAAATATTTGTAATAACTATATATGTTTTGTCATCATCAAAAAGGGGGAGATTGTTGGCCCAAAGACCATTAGCCCAATATCCCGTTGAATATTTTGATGATAACAAACCATATTTAGTTATGTATTTAACAATTTTGTTTAAAAGATTTCAGGTTAAAACAGGTCGATTTGACGGCTCCGATATCAAGACTCACAAGTTTGGATGCCGCTGAAGATTTGCATTCCAAAGCCTAGCACAATAGAAAGCTTTGGAATCAAGACATTGAAGAAAAGACCAAGTTAAGATCAAGACAATGAAAAAGTCCAAGATTTGTATTTTTACTTTTCTTTTAGACTTTTTGTCAAAACCTAGATGTTAGAAGTAGAGTTATGGGATTGTCACTCTCACACACACTTTAGTTTGATTCATGGCTTCAAAAACAATTTCTATTTCCAACTTAGTTTTAGAGTTAACATGTTTTGGAAATTTGCTTTAGAAACTTTAAGTTTTGGAAAAACCGATTTTTGGAAAAACAAGTTTTTATCAAAGAGATTTTTATCAAAATGTTTTAACATGTTAGAGTAGTAACTTATGATCATACTCCTATTTTTATAAGGTCCAAAACCTAAACCCAAAAGACCAAAATCAAAACCCAAGTTCTGGTTTCTGCAGTGTCTGATTTTTCAGAACTGACAGGAGCCGGTCGACCGTCCGGGTCGACCGACGTGCACGCTGTGCATGTGTGTACGTCGGCCGACCGCTCGGGTCGACCGGGGCACTTACAGTGCTCTCTATTTGTTTGGGTCGACCGGGGCAGTCGACCGCTGTCCCCCAACGGTCAGAAATATGACCGTTGGCGGTCGACCGTCCCGGTCGACCGGCAGCTGTCAGAAAAGTCTGACAGTCTCCAACAGCTATATTTTTCTGACTCTTTTGTTGGGATCTTCACCCAACGAGTTTCTCTACCAGTTTTACCCTGTTTCTCAACTCCTATAAATAGGTGGTCACTTCAACATGATTAGACAACAATTTTACAACATATTTTCATAAGATTTTCAAGCCTTCTATTTTAGAAAAGATTTTCAAAGTCAAAATTTCCATACACCCTTTTGAAGCCTATACCTCTACTTCACTCTAGATATTTGCACTACACAATCCCAAATTCTACATCTACATATTGGTTATAGGATTGTGCTAAGTGAGCGATTTTCGATCAAGTGTGATCATTTTCTTCTTGTGTGAAGTTGTAGAGGCATCGGCCTCAAGGCGAGCTAGTCTGCTCTGGGTGGTGTTGCGGCATCACGAGAGATAGGACAAGTGTGTCCTTGTATTGGCGATCCGGTGGGATCAACAACAGTGGAAATCCTTCAAGTGTGAAGGCGGGGACGTAGAGCGTGGCTCGAACCTCGGAGACATATACTTGTGTTTGCGTTTACTCGAATTTTCTCTAAACTCAAACTCCTTTATTTCTTGCACTACTTATTGTGTTTATTGCTAGTCTTTTAATTTGAGCAATTTGTTAGTAGAATTTTTAATTCCGCATTGTTTCCATATTTCAATAGCCATCACCTATTCACCCCCCCTCTAGGTGATTTCACGTCTGTGTACGTTGGTCGACCGGACCGGTCGACCGACTTCTGCCTCGGTCGACCAGTCCGGTCGACCGGCAGACAGCCAGGTCAATATTATAGGGATTAAAAACTAGGTTATTTGCCTTCTAAAAAATCTCATAAATACACATATATTCCAAAAAAAATCAGTTCTTATTAGATCTTTGAAATACAAATATGTGTGATAAAAATTCAACACATATTTCAGACAATTTGAACCATTTTTGTGTGATTGAAAATTTGCCATAAACCAAAAACCATATTTTCCAAAACTTGGATTTTTGAAATGGAAATCCGATTTTTTCAAAACCACATGTAAATACAAAAATATGATATTAAAATAACTTTTAAGCATGTTGTATAAGGATAGAATCCAATATACATGAAAGACATTATATCTATGTTTTTGACATGAAAATCAAGATCGGACCGAGAAACCAAAACATGAAACTTTAAACTTGTGTGTATATTGTGAACTTGAGCATATCAACACTATCTAATCTTTACACAAGATCTAAATAATCTTAAACTAAACACAAATCAAAGTCTTCTTGTCTCCAAGCCGACTCGATCCAAACGCGATCCAACGAGTTTGACTCCAACCGAGTGCTAGATGCGATCTTGACGCTCGAGCTCTTGAAACACCATGTGAAAGCTCCAAAACACCTTTATTGAATCTAATCACCTACTAATATCTTGATCAAATATCTGAAATTAAATATCACAAAATTATTAGTAAACTATTACTACATGAGTTAATCATCATCAAAATTAGAGTGAAGGGCCTCTGAGCCAACAATCTCCCCCTTTTTGATGATGACAAAACTCATGGAGTTATATATGCATGGATTAAAGTTAAGCTTCATAGAAGCTTCCCCTTAACTCATGCATAGCAATAAACAATAAGGATTTGCAATGAATGATCAACATAAATATGCATAAACATGATATTTGATACCAATGAAATGAACATGCTCTTGATACCAATTTTATAATAAAAATGTTCTTAAAAAATGTTGCTCTTGATACCAACAAAAACTCTTGATACCAACAAAAAATGCTCTTGATACCAATGGTAAGAGATAACAAATTTAAACAAACATGCATATTAAACATGAAGTAACCATGCATATATAAAACTCTAAAATATCTCTCCCCTTTTTGTCAATTCATCAACAAAGGGGTACAAAAACTAAAGAGCATAAATAATATTTTTCTCTCTTTTTGTGAAAATCAAACAATAAAGGTATATATGCTATATACATTCATGAAGAGGAGAGACGTGAAGTTAACTCCCCCTGCATACATGCATTTATATGAAAAGGGGTGACTAAACCCTAACCACATAAAGCATAATATACAATGTATAAAAGGAGATGTGAAACTCCTACTACACAAGTGTAAGACATAAAGAAGAGCGGTCAAACTCCTCAATATGAGATACACTCAACATGAATATATATATAATATATATATATATATATATATATATATAGAGAGAGAGAGAGAGAGGAGAGAGAGAGAAGATGTTAAGTTTCCCTTACATATAAGCAATACAAATCAAAACATTATGATATCAATTGAAAAATATATCAATTTAGTATGAAGGTATACATCGAAACATCATAATACCAATTTATGATACCAATTTGAAAATAAACAAAACATTTTGAAGAGACCAAAAAAAATTTTGATACCAATTGAAAGATATAAATATATAGGAAATCTTGATACCAATTGTAAAAATTAGTACCAATTGAAAATATTTTACACTTTTGATACCAATTAAAAAATATAAACCAATCTTTTTGTTTAAACAATAAAATCATTTTGCAATAGAGATACCAAATAGAGAATAATATCAATTTAATATTCTTGATACCAATATTGAAAATGAAACATATACCAATTGAAAATAATTTTCATTAGGAGCGTAGGAAACCAAATGAAAACTAAGATATCATTTTTCAACATAAAGAGTGGGAGTAAGATATTAATTGTAAACAAAACCGATTGAAAGGTAAAATATAAATTTTCTCTCCCTTTATGAAATACTAATGAAAATGATGCATAAGCTTGTATAAGATACCAATTGAAAAATAATTATCATTAAGTTCTAAATCAAGCTTCGCATAACAAAATTTGTGCTCAAAGATATAAAGATATAGTAAGCACAATCAAAACACTTATATATGTATGAAAATGTAAATACGAATCTAAATTGATATTGTTTAAAGTTGAAGCATACATATATAGAAACAAATATGAGTATACAAGATAAATGTCAATTGTGATACCAACTGAAAAACACAATGAGAATCAAGTGGTATAACTCATAAAGACCACTCTATTCATGTACATGTTAAAATGATTTTCAGTTTGAGCATATAAGGTATGGTCGCCCATCCAACCACCCTTTGGAAGGGTAGGGGTTTTCAAAAATAAGTTTAGCATATTTGAAAACTCTACCAAAATGAAGAATACGAACTAGTTTTATGATAATCTTGAAAACTAGTAAGAAATCCTTCAAGTAAGGAATAAAATAAGAATATATTCTATGAAAAATATGTAAGTCACACGATCATCAACACTCAAAGTCTTTAAAGCACATATCATACTCATGAAAACAAAGTCATGAGAAAACATCAAGTGATGTGAGTGTATAAAGTCATGTAATCAACATCATGGAAATAAGGCATTTAAGCTCAATATGAAATTCCTTTTCAACAACATAAAAATCATGAAAATTTAATTTTCATCAAAACGATACTAACTTCAAGGCATATGTATGTTTTGTCAAAACTAAAGGCATACATACATATCTAAACACAATTGAGTCTATAAAGAGATTTTGCATGAAAGGCAAATGACTCAAGGTTATACATGTATATTCAATAGTTTTGGCAAAATTAACATATACATGAAGCTAAAACATATCATCATAAAAAATATGTCCAAAAATAGGGAATACAAGTCAAAATGTATGATCATCAAAACTAGAGTATATTAGTACATCTAATGGGTACTAATGAGCAATCAAGCACAAACATATAATAATCAATTTGTGGCTCATTAGTTGTACAAGTATTGACACAAGTTTTAATGAAAATTACATCTTAAACATGTAATCAAAACATGAAGCAATATGATCATAATATGAATGCACATATTTAGAACAAGGATATACACAATAGTTAAAGTAAAGTGAGAACACAAAAGTAATAGTCCATATAAACATGGGTGTATCTCAAATACTATACATGCATGTCACAAGTCTAATTTTCATGGCATTTAACATAATAATCAAAACATGCTAAAAATCAATAGTATGAAAACATGTAAACTAAATGGGAGTTAGAGATCGTTACCAAAACCATGAGGGCACTTCTCTATACCTCCAAACCATGGTGGTCCTCCCACCAAACTCCCCTTGAAAGTGATGCATCCAAAATAGTCACCATTAAGCTCGGAACACATCTACCTCAAGGCACCAATGCCCTCACGTCAAGCGAGAGCCCACACCTACAACAAATACTATAGGGGTAGATTTTGGTACCCAAACTCTATTGGGTCTATGGGGTTAGCACCTTTCCTAACCCAAACAAATCTATTTGCAACATTTGAATCATTTATCCTATCATAACAAAATCTTTCAAGGTGGCCCTTACGTCCATAATGTGTACATGTGTACACATGAGCATACTTTGAATCATGTGTGTGAGCATGATGAGCATGTGTATGTCGTGATATGTGTGCATGCATAAATGGAACTTGTTTCTTTTGAAACATAGATTCCAACCGTGTGTGGTTAATGGCACATTGGCTTAAAGTGGAGCCCAAACAATCAACACTCTTCTATAACATACATATATCATTTTTAATTATAGAAGAAGAGGTGCATGCAATAGATACATTAGGTGGTGAAGCATGGCAAACATGTGTATCAATATCATTTTTCAAAGAGATGTTTTTCTTATAAACCAAATCCAATTCTTTTAAAATAGAAATAATTTTATTTTTCAAAGATTCATTTTCTTTTACAATAAAATCAAGTTTTGAAGATAAAAGTCTCAAAATTTCTTCAAAACATTTTCATAATCACTTTTGGTTTTCAAAATTTCATTTTCTTTTAGGGTAAGATCAAGTTAGGATTTAAGTGAGTCACGTTCACTTGAAATCTCATCTCTCTCTTGCAAAATCAAATCAAGTCTAGAAGATAAATTTTCATTTTCTTCCTTTAATTTTGAACTATTCTTTTTCAAACTTTTATTCTTCGAAATCAATCTTTCACAACCTTTAACTAGTTCATAATTTGAAGCATGTGCATCCATACACTCATTGCAAGAAGAACTCGAACTATCATCTAGTTGAGTATCCGAATAAACCTCAAGGGAGTCATTCCCTTGGATCATGAAGCAACGTTGTTCGGATTCTTCTCCACTAGATTTCTCCTCCACATATTCGTCGTTTGTAGCGCGGGAGAGATCAAGGTGTTCCACACTGCAAAGGCGGAATCACAATGAGAAACCATAAAAGTATAATCTTTACTTAGAGTGCTCCAAGTGCCGTTAGGGCTTATGCATTGGCCTCTATATGCTTACTATTACCAAGATAGGATTTCTTGGTAGCGGCAAGGAAAACATGAATCCTAGGGTTTTGAGGTACATGGACATCCTAGCTTTCCAAACAACAATGTTGGAAGTATCATACATGGGAGGGGTCATGAACTCTTTGAGTGTGTATAAACAATATAAGTGTGCAAATGCAACTATAGATTAGCAAAAGATCTCACTCCTAGGTGGTTAAACCTAATATCAGGAGCGTAGGCTCTGATACCAATTGAAAGTACACCTAGAGGGGGGTGATAGGTGTAAGGCTAATCTGATGACAAATAATGCGGAGTTAAAAACTAAATGCAACACACTTAGTATAACCTAAGAGTGTAACCGAATTCTCGGTGAAGGGCTCTGGACTAACTCCTCTTCATTCCTCTGAATAAGAGTTGAGGTACTATATAAAGCTCTCTTGGTTCAACATAAGTATGGCACACAAACAAACACAAGCATATAAGATATGAATGATATGATGCAATGCACAATGTAAGAGAGAGAGTTTAGAGATAGTGGATCAAACGTAAACACCAATATATGTTTTGAGGTTCGAGCACCCAGCTCTACGTCCCCGCCTTCACACAGAAGGATTTTCACTATATCGTCCGCACAGGACTTCCCACACAGTGAACCTCCACTGAAGATTTGGGTAAGTACAACTTGAGAGTACACAACTCCTCTCTCAATAATACAGCCTCTACACTTAGAGGTAAGACACAAAGCCAAACAAGATCAACCTCATAATTGAGGGATAGGCACTTAGCCAAACAACAATTAATCTCTCACTAGAGGGATACACAATCACCACTTCCACAATCACCTCTCACTAGAGGGATATCAACACAATCACCTCTCACTAGAGGGATATCACAAAATATGAAAGGTTTACAACTTGGTGATCTCAAAGACCACAAACCAATTATTCTTCTCACTAAAACAAGATCCTAATAGATAGGATAGATATGATAGCTCAAGTGTGAGAAACTAAAGAGTTTGAAAATCAAAATCACAAAGAAAAACTCTAGGGAAAAACTCTAGATAGAAATGTAAATTAAGATCAAACTAATTCCCAAAGACTTTCCTTGTCTTGATTTTTTCAACCCTTTAAAAACAAAATAAAGATCAAATCTTTAAGCCCAAAACTCTTTTAAAAACTTGTTGTTAAACACTTGTAAAGATGGGAATTTTTGCTCTCTAAAAACTTATGTAAAACAGCTCAAGAAATGGGGTATATATAGCCCCAAAATAAATCTGCACGTTGGCAGCAGGAAAGGGCATTTTTGCCCTTCCGGTCGACCGCCTGATCGACCGGCCCAACGGTCATTTTTATGATCGTTGTGCCTCCGGTCGACCGGGACTGGATACAGAGAGCAGCAGCTCTCTGCCGGTGGACCGGCCGGTGGACCGGGGCCATTTCCAGAGAGCAGAGCTCTCTGGACGGTCGACCGCCCGGTCGACAGGCCCACCAGCCCATGGCTGCGTGCACGTCGGTCGACCAGTCCGGTCGACCAGCAGACAGCCAGGTCAATATTATAGGGATTAAAAACTAGGTTATTTGCCTTCTAAAAAATCTCATAAATACACATAAATTCCATAAAAATCAGTTCTTATTAGATCTTTGAAATACAAATATATGTGACAAAAATTCAACACATATTTTAAACAATTTGAACCATTTTTGTGTGATTGAAAATTTGCCATAAACTAAAAACCGTATTTTCCAAAACTTGAATTTTTGAAATGGAAATCCGATTTTTCCAAAACATATGTAATACAAAAACATGATATTAAAACAACGTTTAAGCATGTTGTATAAGGATAGAATCCAATATACATGAAAAATATTATATCTATGTTTTTGACATGAAAACCAAGATCGATTAAACCGAAAAATCAAAACATGAAACTTTAAATTTGTTTGTGTATTGTGAACTTGAGCATATCAACACTATCTAATCTTTACACAAGATCTAAACAATCTTAAACTAAACACAAACCGAAGTCTTCTTATCTCCAAGCTGACTCGATCCAAACGCGATCCAACGAGCTTGACTCCAACCGAGTGCTAGATGCGATCTTGACGCTCGAGCTCTTGAATCACCATGTGAAAGCTCCAAAACACCTTTGTTGAAGCTAATCACCTACTAATATCTTGATCAAATATCTGAGATTAAATATCACAAGATTTTTAGTAAACTATAACTACATGAGTAATCATCAAAACTAGAGTGAAGGGTCTCTGGGCCAACAAAAATATCGATAGAAAGAGGACCATCACCAAGTGATCGGTTGAAGAGCATGGCACGGCAAGTTCTTGACAATGTTTGTGAGAAGTTGGTAAGACCATGACAGAATTAGAGATGGATTGCCTTAAGACCGGCAGGGCCCCATGACCGGGAAGGTGTCACAAAATAAAATTTGCTGGTACGACGGTGATGCAGTGCAAGCTAAGGGAAAGAAACTAGGTCAAGAAGTTTCAATGAAAAGCTTGAAAGGAGCTGACTTCGAGGTGGATCTTCAAGAAAAATTGCAACGGATCTAAGTGTTGCAGGACGACTAAAGGAAGGGTGCATTCGGATAAGGCTCGAGATGACCTAAGTGTTGTAAGACGATTAAAGAAAGGGTGCATTCGGGTAGGGCTCGAGATGGCCCAAGGCATGCGGTGAATCCGCCAAAGGCCTCGGGAGAGGGGGCAAGGTTAAAGGCTTCACGACATGCTTACAACCAAGAAAAGAATTAAGATAGTGATCCAAAATCTCAAGTTGTTTTGATATAGGCTTGAAAAGCAAGTTAAGATAGAGATTGTTAGGATTTTACCTTATTTTCCAAGAAGAGATGCGGACCAAGAAAATTAAATTGAGTTGGAGAAGATGATGGCTTGAAGCAGAGAAGCAAATCAAGGTGAAGCAGTTTTCTTTTCTGGCGATTGCTAGTTTTCTTTTCAGGAGGAGTATGAATAAGATTTAATTCCTATTCAATGAAGATTTATTTTTAAAGATTAAAGGTTTAGAATCCTTTTAGATCAAGGAGATCAACTCCTAATAGGATTGATCAGGATTCTTCAAGCATCCAATGGCCAAGATCATCTCATAGTCCAAATAGGAGTTGTATTGTAAAATCCTATAAATAAAGAGTCGTAGCTTAAGATTTAGGTGGAGTAGAAGAGTAGAAGAAAGTTGTGGTGAATAACATTGCAAAACCCTAAAAAGTCAATAAGGCCCTAAAAAGCCAAGAAAGAGAGGAGTAAGATGAAAGTGCATAGAGAGAAGGTATACTCTTGTAATTTAGGTGTAGATTCAAGGAGAAGGTGAATACTCTTGTATCATCAAGAGGAAGGTTAAATCTCTTTGCACTAAGTTTATTAATAAAACTCTCTCAAGTTCTCTTCCCGTGGACGTAGGCCAAGTTTGGACCGAACCACGTTAAATTGTGTGTTCTTTCTTCTTATCTTTTAATATTCATCATGACGTGATTGAGGTAATCGATCTCATGGTGTGCTTGAGGTCATCGGTAGGGATCTCCATATCTCCCAACTATTGTATCATAGTAAGTATTGTATCCCGGGTTATGCACGCAACAAATGATATCGGAGTATATCAATTCGTTCAACAACAAGGCAGAGGGGACAACCTAGGTGACGGAGGGAGGGGGGCAGAGTGGCGTCGGGGGTGGAGGGGACGGCCGGTGGTGGGGCGGGCCAGGGGGCAGAGGAGCTACGACCGGTGGCGTGGGGTGCGAGGGGGCGGAGGTGATAGCGGGTGCGGACCGACCCGGGCGACTTGTGCCGGGACCAGGCCTGGGTCGTGAGCCGCCATAACCAGACCCGGGTCCGGCTAAGGGGGAGCTGTACCCGGGCTGGGTCTGGCCCGGGTACCTCCTGGGCTGGGTTGTGCTTGGGCCAACCTTGATCGTGCCCGTGCGGGTTGCCGGCCCGACCCGGCCCACTTGACACCCCTAAACTTATGACGCAGGATAGAGATGTTTGATTATGTTGATTGCTTTCCGGCCCACAATAAATTAGCAAACACCTTGTTATTTCCTGGAAACATATAAAGGAATCTTGTAATGCTAAATATTGTTATTTATTACACCTATGGTTCCTGATAAACGTGGAGGTTACTGATAAAATAACATAATTGATAAATTACTTTTCAGAGGAAAAAAATTAGGTTTATTTTTAAATGTTACATCACCCTCCCCACTAATAAATGTAAGAGAGTTGAAACTTGAAGTGATCATGCTCTCACGTGTTAGATTTTTCTTTTCTTTTTTTATTTTGGAGAAATGCACGTGGGCAGCTTGAAAGGCCCTGGGCATTAAAAAGTAGAAAACAAAAAAAATTGTGTACTCATAAGTTGCTGATACATTTTACTATTTCTTAAATTGTGATTTATCAAATATAAAAAATAAAGAGATTTATTGTCAAATTTTAAATATTACAATCATGTTTTTTATTAAATTTCACATAAGATGAGAGAGTTTTCTATAGATTTAAGGAGAAAAAAGAAGCCAACTGTGAAACTTAGATAGCATTAGTATAAGAAGGTTTTTTCGTAACTTACCTTACAAAATTTATAATTAACAATACGCAAAGTATACAAGAAATTAAAAGTTTAAATTATAATTGTTACATTTCTACTCAAAGTCATATACGAAGAATCCAATTGTTCCCGAATATTCTTTTTCCAATTTATTAATTTGGATTATATTTTTCTAAATTTATAAAATATTAAGTTATAATCTTGTGAAAAGATTTGTAAATATTCTTTTTTGGTGGCCTTGCATTTAAATAATCCAGCACGTGTTTGTCCTCGTTGGCAGCATCTTTTTGTCCAGCGTGTGGTAGGTTAGGGCCTTGCGGGCTTTGAGCGGGCCCACAGACTGGATCATGCTCACCCGAGCCTCTTCGACTATTTTTAAAGAGAATATTATTGATGATAATTGGATTAATAAGTGAGGGATTTCATTTCAGCCGCCTATGTCAAAACGTAATTAGAAAAAAATAACTCACAAAATTTAATTCGCTTCAGTCACCTTCTTTTTTAAAGAAAGGACGCAGGCCCACGTGTCAAACGCAGAAGTGCTACTGAGGACAGCTAGCCAACGTGTCGAGCATAGAAGCGTTGTTTAGCACGTGTTAGAGCGGTGAAAACAATTAAAATAACCCCGCATTATTAAGCTTAGCATCGCGATCATGATCTCAGTCCTCACAAAAATGTCCTACTTCTGAGCGTTTATTAGAACTGCAACTGCGACCATGATCGCAGTTCTCATAAAAATACCATATTTTTGAATCTTTATTAGGACAATGATCATGATCGCATTCTTCATAAAAATATCATGTTTGATCGCAGTTCTCTTTATTAGGACTCAATCATGATCCCTGTCCTCACAAAATGTCATGTTTCTGAGTTTTTATTAAGACTGCGACCATGATCACAGTTCTCTTTATTAAGACTGCGACCATAATCGCAGTCCTCACAAAAAATATTACAGTCCTCACAAAAAATGTCTTGTTTCTTTGTTTATTAGGATTGCGACTATGATCACAATCTTTAAAAAAATGCCCCATTTTTAATCTGACTCTCTCCCTGCTGTGTGATCGATTTGATTTGATCCCCTCTATCGTCTCGAAGCCGAGATCGAATATACCATGGATCTGAAGCCGCTCGCGGCGAGACTCATCTACAATGGAAAACATGCTTTTTTTCAGGCCAAGCAGTGAAGAACAGTGCCTGAATCTGAGAAAAGGATAAAAAGATAAATAAAATTATATAGAATTTGCTGACATGGATGAGCCTGAGGCCAAACAAATTATGAAGTTGAGGTTTTTGTCTTATTATGTTAAGAAATAGGTGGTTGTATCCAATTTTTTTTTAATAAATTTAAAAAATTCACAGAAAAAGAAAGAAAAGAAATTCCACCATTCTCTTATTTTTATTTTTTATTTTTTTAGGGTTAATAATTGAATTGAAGACGATTTAGTCCGGTTGTTACTTTCGCACATGTGTCACTCTGAAGTCTCAGTTTTTTCTGTTTTAATGAGTTAACTCTTTTTGATTTTTTTCTCATGTAGCAAAAAAAAAAAAAAAGAGCTTGATATTTACATATTTTATTATATGTGCCTTTTTGATGTATCTAGATTTATCAAAGATATATTCAAAACTATGTAATTAAATAACTAATACATGAATGCCCAAAATTCAGAATTCAATTCAAATTATAAATTTTATTATTTTCATGCATTTCATATTTTAGAAAAAAGCATTCATCCAAATTATGAAAAGACTCAATTTGAATTATAAAGTTTATTATTTTCTTGCATTTTTTGTTTTATGTAGATGTGTTAAAATGAACATGGATCCAATTTTATGAAAAGAGTGGATTGCATAAAGTTGAACTAAGATTTAATGGAAGAGGCATCCTAAGGTGACATGCAATTCAATTAGGATAATAGGAGGTAAATTGAAAAAAAATTGTCTTGTATTATTATTATTATTATTATAAGTTTTCACAGCAATTCTCTTATTTTATAAGATTTTGATGTTATGTCCCTGTTATACTAAATCCTGCATTCAATTAATTTCTATCTTTTATTAGATTTTTGCAAGCAACAACTCTTTACACATGTGGCATAGCTTTTACAGTTAGAACACAGAAGCCATCTCTTACTTCTTTTCTTTTAAAAAAACTATTTTAAACTTTTTAAAGAGTAACCGTATACAAAATAACATTGTATGTTATCTACATTGTATTTCCAATACGAATAAATATTTAAGAAGTTGAATCAACAAAAGAGTGAAAATGGTATTTTCATGCAATTTTTAATATTGGTGGGTTTTAAAGTAATTTGGATTCAACCCTTGTGTGTTGTAAGTTAGTTTTATCATGGCACCTCATTAACAAATTACTAAATCTTGGATAAACTTAATGAGCTTGTGCCTGACACACAATTGAATTTCTTTTATCCTTATTGACTAATCTTTCTTCTAACCCCACAAGATTTCCTTACATAAAAGAAAGTGACATCTTAACTATTTTATTAGCAAAATCAAACCTGTGGAAATAATGAACAGCTACCACCTAAAAAAAAAAAAACTAATCTTTGTATTCCAAGTCAAGCCAAAAAGACTGTGCCTGTTTGGTTAAGGGTGGAAGTGAGGAAGTAAGGAAGTGAGGAAGTGGTATTAGTTCCCTTTGGAACTTGGGAATTGGTTAGTAAGTTTTCCGGTGTTTGGATGTTGTTGGGAAGTGTGATTTAGAAAATATTATGTCTTTTCTAGTGTTTGGATAGTAATGGAAAGTGGAAGTGGAAAAGTTGACCATAAAGTTGACCGCAAAATAATATTAAAATAAAAATTAATTAAGAAAAATAAAAATAAATTGCAATTAGAATGCAAGTGAGATTTGCATGACCAAAAATTAACTGTTTTATGGTACAACTTATTATAAATGAGATTTACATGACCACAAAATTAACTGTAGCACTCTGAAAGTGAGGAAATGGTTGTGTAAAAGAGAGAAGAAAAAAGGAAAAGAGATTTTTTTATTTTTCTTTTTCAGTGTTTGGATAGATAGAGAAGTGAGCAATTATACTTCCCCATTTCCTTACTTCCGCCCACTTCCTTGCAATGCAACCAAACATATAGATGAGAAGTGCTTGAGAAAATCTCTTGGATATGCATGAATCACATAATACTAAAAGACTCTTCAAAGTATTCATTATTGAAAGAGATAGAGAGAAGAATATCATGGAAAGTTTATAGAAAATCTCTCTCTTCTGAAAAAGCAAGAAGACTTCTATATGCTTTGCGTATACACTTTACATTGTATTCCCACTAATTTGAAACCATCATCACATCATCAAATTGCCTACACCTCAAAAAGAAAAGAAAAGGAAAAAAAAAAAAAAAACAAGACACTGAACTAGATGAAATTATAGGGGCCGTTTGTTTCGCCGTAAAATCCGTAAAAGTCCGTAATTCGTAAATGACTTACAATCCAATTACAACTACGGTGTTTGTTTGGGTCGTAATTCATAAAAGGCTTACGCAACTCAACTACAACTCACTTATAACTCAATTATCACTCACTTATAGCCCAGTTACAGTTAATTTTATGGTCATGCAAATTTGTATTATTTTTTATGTTAATATTAATTTTTTTAATATTTATTAATATTTATTTACAATATTAAAACTTTTTAAATCACCAAATAGTTAATTTTGTGGTCAACTTTTTCACTTACGACTTACACATTACCACAACCAAACATCGTAAAATATAATACACTTTCTCACTTACAACTTTATATTACCAACCAAACATCGTAAAACTTACATGCATGTAACTCATTTACAATTGTAAATGAGTTTACCAATTACGACTTACGACCAATTACGACAACCAAACAGACCCATAATTAACACCTCCTGCAGGTTGAGAACTCTTTTTTACATATAACGTAATTATTAAAGATTATCTTGAGAGCGCTTAAGTTATAACGACAGTTGAAGGATACGTCTCGTTGAGAATTCGCTTGTTTTTGACTTGGTAACGCAAATAATATCTTCAAAATTTCCATAAAGGACAAGTTGAGTAGATCATAAGCAAGTGAATTAGTCTTTAAAGAGAAACAAGTTGAGTTAGTGGTCCTTGATTTATTGAAGAATGTAGGTGACAATGCAAAGACCAATAGCTCGAAGTCCCTTTCAACCAAAACAAAAGCACAGCTGGAGTTTGAAGTCAATGGACAATTCCTGTTTAATTCTGGAATAAGAAACATTTATTGTGTGTAACTCGCTTACGTACTCCACAAGGCATAGATTTGCATTTTTCTTTTAAGGTGGAGTCAATTTGATCAACTAATTCTTCAACTAAAACCCAATTCATCAAGTGTATTTAATTCTAAAAAAATTACTGAATAGTTGGAGTTGTATTAACTAGCAGCAAATGATCCTTTTACAACTGAGCAAGCCAATCAAGAATGATAAGCCAGTAGATACACCATGGGGGATTTCATTTCAGCCATCTATATTAAATCATAATTTGGAGGAAAAAAATTACTCACATAATTTAATTCGCTTCTGTCACCTTTTTTTTAAAGAAAGTGCGTGCGTCACATGTCAAACACATAAACGCTACTGAGGATTGTGTCGTTGGGGTGTCATCGAATCAGATACGGATCGGATATTGTCTTTACTATATCCATATCTGCACTTAACTTTCGGATACGAATATGGATATTAGCGGATGTGAAAAATGATATCCGTATCCGCAAAAATCAGATATCGAATACGAATATGATATTAGCGGATCGGATGTGGATACTAATCAAATATGTAAAAATGAATACTGTGAAGGATAAACTAAGCAGATATACTTATTTTACTTTTTATCTCATCTACAACAATATAAAAGGTGATACATATAATGATTTTATTGTGTACGTATCAATGTTTTCACAGTATCCATTGTTATCTGGCTTTTATAACAATAAATTACACGACCTCTGGTGCTAAATGTCGATTTAGATGCCACGGTTGATGTCGAAATACTCAAAATATCTCGTGCTACTCTAGTAAGAATCGGATACGTATCATCATTACTTTTTCACCAATTCAAAATATCAAAATCTATTGCCTCATTTCATTAAAGAATAGTCTTTTTCATATGGATATCATTATCACGCACCTCACTTTCAGAGATCGGATCGGATATGGATCAGATATTGCTTTTAGCATATCCGTATTCTTACCTAATCTTCGTTAATGAATACAGATACGGATATTGATAAATGTATAAAAATGATATCCATATCCGGGATGAAGGCAGATTCGAATGCGATATTCGTGGATAATCAGCATCCAATGGCACCCCTAATCATGCGACAATGTGTCGAACGTAGAAGCGATGTTGAGCACGCTTTATAGCAGTAAAAAAGACTTAAATGTCCCTAAGAGTATTAAGCTGAGGATTGTGGCCATGATCGCAGTCATCACAAAGATGTCATATTTCTAAGTCTTTACTAGGACTATGACCATGATCACAGTCCTCACAAAAATATCTTATTTCTAATCTTTATTAGGACAGTGATCATGATCGTAGTTCTCACAAAAATGTCACATTTCTGAGTCTTTATAAGATTGCAATCATGATCGCAATCTTCTTTATTAGACTGGGATCATGATCTCTGTCTTCACAAAAATGCTATATTTCTGAGTTTTTATAGGATTGCGATCATGATCGCAGTCCTCTTTATTAGGACTGCTACCATGATTGCGGTTCCTCGCAAAATATCTTATTTTTGAGTTTTTATTAGGACTGATTGTCGTTCTCACAAATATGTCTTGTTTTGAATCTGACTCTCTATGTACTATGTGATCGACTTAATCCCCTCTATCATCTCGAGATCGAGATCGAATAATCCATAGTGCTGAAGCTGCTCGCGACAAGATTCACCTGCAACGGGAAGCACACTTACTTCAGACCCAAGCGGTGAAGTATAACGCCTGGATTTAAGAAAAGAGTAAAAAGAAACAAAATTATATGGGAAGAAGGATCCAAACTGTCTGATTGGTTTTTGCTGATGTGGACGAGGCTGAGGCCAAACAAATTGTGAAACTGAGTTATTTTTCCTAATTATGTTAAGAAATAGATATTTGTAGCCAATTTTTCCATACACTTTAGACAAAAGATTTTATCTACAAAACGAATAAAAAGAAATACAAAATACATTAAAAAATAAATGAAAATAATTCTTCAAAAAATAAGATAAAATATGCACATGGAAACAATTCTGATTTTTTTTGGGGTCCTAATTCCAAGAAATCAAGCAACAGCCCTACAAGACCAAGTTTTGTCAAACATTTCGGCCGTTCCTCCCCCTTCTTACCAATATCTTTCAGCACAATAGGCCAGTACACAGACTTTATTCTCCCCCCCAAAAAAAACATACAAAAAAAAAAAAACACATAACAAAAATTATAACAAGGTGAAAAGAACACACAAGATTAACGAATGAATGAATCTAGAGAAAGTACAAAAGATAAAATAATAAAAAAAACGTGACCCAAATGAGGCCAAGTCAGCAAGAATTCCCTCTCAACACCGGCACCTTCTTTCTTCCTTTACTTTTTTTCCCTTCTTTTATTTTTTAAAACTTTTTATACATTTTTTTTGTCCCCACTTCTTTTTTGGTCTGCTTTTGGGCGAGGGCTCGACTTCAATCAAAAGCCCAACCAAACTCAATCTCTCTCAAGTTTCCTAAAAATTACGAACAAACAAAATTAATCTTAATTATATCTTGATTAATGACGCCAAAACTAGTGACGTTCTTTGATGATGCCTCCTTCACTATTCCTCGTTCCCCACTCATTCCTTGAGTCTTCTATATATACACGCAAACTTCTCATTTGCCCATCTCAAATCTCTTCTCCTCCTCTCTTCTTCTTTCTCTCAGACGAGAGTTCAGACTTGGTTCGTATCTGTTTGGTCTGCCAACACACGTTCAAGCAAGGGCTACCTGCTACTTTGGCCATGGAATCAGCGTGGTTCGATCACTCTTCGATCAATCTCGACCTCAACATCGGCGGCCCCCTCCGCCTGGGGGGCGACGCCACGGCGAAAGAGAGCTTCGACGTCAAGGAAGAGACGGGCTCTTCTTTCCCTTTCCCAGTGTCAAAGAATTCCTCGACAACAAAGAGGTTTGCTCTCTCAGACAAAACTTTGCAAAAAGAGAACCCCTGACCACGCTTGACTGTAGAGTTTTACTTATTGTTAACAAGAGAAATTTGGGGTTTCAGGTCAGTGCGCTCCAGGCGGAGCTGAATCGGATGAGCGAGGAGAACAAGAGAATAAACGAGCAGCTCGCCGCAATGCAGGCGAGCTACAGCGTGCTGCAGAGCAAATTCATCGATGTCATGACCACGGCGTCCTCTGAGGGGACTGCAGGGCCGCCCTCGCCGAGCAGGAAGAGGAAGGCCGACGGCATGGATGCTTCTGTCAATGGAGGAGGCAGCACGTCGAGCGACGGATCATGTAAGAGGATAAAGGAGGAGGCCAGGCCGAAGATCTCCAAGCTCTGCGTTCGCACCGATCCATCGGATGCTAGCTTGGTGAGTACTCCCCCAAATTTGACATCAAACTCCGAGCATCTTCAATTTTTCTTTGTCCAAAATCTGAGACTTGTGAGTTTATTTCGATTCGATTAGGTCGTTAGAGACGGATATCAATGGAGAAAATACGGTCAGAAGGTGACCAGGGACAATCCATGCCCAAGAGCCTACTTCAGATGCTCTTTTGCCCCATCCTGCCCAGTTAAAAAGAAGGTATGTAACTCGACTTCCACCACTTACATGCTTGAATTCCGGTTTTCTGACGGCGCAAGTCCACTTCCTGCAGGTCCAGCGTAAGGCAGAAGACAGGTCAATACTGGTGGCCACTTACGAGGGGGAGCACAATCACGCCCGGCCCTCGCCGAATGAGGCGCCCAACGGCAACCCGTGCTCGGTCTCGGTCCACCCGTCGGGCCCGACTGTCACGCTCGACCTGACGCGGCCGAGTCCGAGGCCGAGCGCGGAGCGAAGCAGCCCGGAAATGGAATCCCCTGAGTTCCAGAGGAAGTTAGCGGAGCAGATGGCTGCTTCCTTGACCAAGAATCCCACTTTCACTGCTGCCCTGGCAAGTGCTATTTCTGGGAGGTTTCTTTCCGAGCACAGTCAATGATTACATTAAAGGGGACCAATTTGTAAATTTGTTTTTTTTGGTTAAATTGTTACATTATTTTATCGAATTAAACTTTCAGGGTAAATAAAAAAAATCTCTTAGAGACAGACACCGCATTCGTACAAGCTGACCAAAGGTCACGCAGTATTTGTCCATGGAAAGAAAGATATCTAACTTCCAAAAAGAATGAGCTGGATGAGCTGTAGCCATGTGGATAATAGTTTTGCAGCAAGCTGGATTCGCTTGGGAAATCTTGTTTTTTCCTCCTCCTCAATGACAAACTAATCAACATGGTTTGTGTCTTGGAAGAAAGTGTCCATCTTGCGAAAATGATTGCATAAAATTACATTTTGATATTACTCCTTTTTTGAGAAATTTTTTTGTACTACTCCTTGTGTCTTAGCAATCAACCATGGTCATTAGCGGTTATTTGTTTGTACTTGATAAAATTTCAAGTGCATCGAGATTCTTTTGATACCTCAATGAACATTTAAAGTGTTAATTTGTTTATCATATGAGAGAGTTCATGTAAAAAAAAAAAAAAAAAAATGAAATGAGATTTCATGAACCTTAGTAAAAATTGAGAAAAAAATATAAAATTTTTTTTTCTTCACTTTTTACACGTTATGGCACCTTTACTTTCCAATACAAGTACCAAGGGATTCAAAGTGGCATGTGACACGTAGGATCCACATAAGATTCACTCATTTAATTGTTGGACTCTGGTTCACAGGAATCAATCTGACAACTATTCAAGTTCACTGAAATATCAACAATCATTGGCCAGGTCGGCAAATATCAGGTGAGAGGTTTTCCGTTCAATAGAACGTTCCTTAATTTAAGAATCACCTTTCAATTTCCTTCTGTAACACCCAGCTCCCCGAATACGTACTTAGTTGCGTATTCATATTTTCTGATTGTATTTTTTGATTTACTTTCTATATTTGTTTTGTATTATGAGTTATTTATATGATCGTTTTTCCTTGGATCTGAATTCGTGAACTCGGAGTCAGCCCTACTCTGAACCGGGGGACCGATCCTAGAGTATTGCTTGATTTGGACTTTCTGATATTCTGATTTGACTGATTTCAGTTTCAAACATCATTTTCTAATATTCTAGATTTTTCGTGATTTTCTGAAATTTTCCTGAATTAAGTTGAAAATCTTCAAAACCGGGGTCGACCAATACCGCAGACCGATTCTCGGATTTTTAATTTACAAACGGAGTTGAAATTCTAAAAACGGCTTTCCTGTAATTTCTTAAAATCTTATTTTCTATCTAAATACTTTTCTCTGAGAATTTTCTAAATTTATCGAAATTCCACTGGATTTGGTGTCGGCCAGTATCACTAGTTGATTCCAAGAATTTTAGTTTACAATTGGAATCAAATTTCTGGATTCCACTTTCATATTACTTCTTAGAATTATATTTTCTTCTTTCTGGCATTTTCTGAGATTTTCAGATTTATCAAAATCCGGCCGACCCGGTATAGACCGATATTGACGATTGACTTCAGGATTTTTATTTGAAAATGGGATTGAATCTGAAAACCGATTTCATCAAAAATCTTTATATAATATTATATTTTTGAGAATTTTTTGGAAGCTTTTCAAGCTACTTAAATTTTTAGACTTTTCCGGAGTTTTCGGGTTTTCCCGGATACCGGAATTTTATCCAGATATTCTACTTTTCTCTTTTTTCATTTTTCTCTCTCCTCGCTAGACGCAAGTTTCACCAACCCACATTTAATACAGGCATGCTCTCCATACTGCATTTAATGCTTGTCCTGCAAGATCAATTCTGAACCATGCTTTTGTCCTTTCTATTAAAAGCAAGTCTCGCGTTTATTCTCCTGGACGCGGCTTTTATTTCCGCGTCTGGCTCTCTCTTGCCTAGACACGGATTCGACTTGTTGGGGACGCAGCAATTTAAATTGGCTAGAGACGCAGGTTTCATTATATAAGGATTCCAAAGTCAAACTTGTAATTATTAGTCCCCATATATATATACCCCACTCCTCTCTTTCATTATTTCTCTTCTTTTTTCTTCATCTTCAACAGGCCAACGAAATGGCAGCCCTTGCCTTCCTATTGGCCGGCCATGCTCCACCACTCCCCCTCCATTCCACCACCATCTCCTCCACCAACACCACCACCTCTTTCTCCTCCATCTCCTCCATTCCAACAACAACAACCACAACAACACCATCTCCACCATCTTCTTCTTCTTCTCTTTCCACCAAAGTAACCCATTTCCACCACCACCTTCTCCTCCTTCTCCATCGCTACCTACATCACCTTGGCCACCACGAATCACGCCATCTTTCTCTCCTCGGAACACTCTTTCTAACGAGGTATAGCTTCGTTCTCCGAAGCCTCGTTTCCAAAACTCCATTTTCACAAATGAACTACACTTGCACCCCCACAATTGGTTTGGATTTGGAGCCTTGGCCGCCTTCTCCGGCCAACTCCGGCCAACTCCGGCCGCCGCCGGTAACCGCCGGCCATCGCCGCTACCACCCCTTCCCTTCTCTTCTTTCCTTTCCTTCTTTCTTTCTTTCCATTCTTTCTTTCTTTCCTTCTTTTTCCTTTCCCTTCTCTTTCCTTCACTGTTTCCTCCCAAAACCTGCGTCTGACTCTTTCCCTGCGTCCCACTCTCCCTCTTTCCCTGGCTCTCTCTTCTCTGTTAATTGCTAGAGCGGAACTCATCCCCGCGTCCAAGCAATTCCTTAACGCAATCCTCGCGTTCTTGTGTTAACGTGACGCGGAGCTCATGCCTGCGTCTGTGTTCTTCTCGTGATTAACGCGACACGGAACCCACGTCCGCGTCCGCGTTCTCCTCGTGTCCTGACTTGGACGCGGGTCTCGAACCTCGCGTTTGTGGCATCTACGCGACGCGACCCCCGCGTCTGCGACCCCGCGTCTTACTCTCAAACTCGCGTCCCCCTGTACACAATCTCTCTCCCTGTACTCTCTCTCTCTCCATGGACTTCTCTCTCTAGCTCTCACTTTCTCTCTCCTCTCTCTTTCTCTTTCTCTCTCTTGATTTCCACCCCTCTCTATCACTTTCTCTCTAACGCACTGACTCATTGGTTACCTGAATTCCGGAGATTGGAATTTCACTGTGTTTTCTAAAGACATAGGCGAGTGTTCTCGCTTTCCTCTTGACTTTCCCATTTCATCGGGTCGACTTGTATTATTCACGATTTATGCTGTTTGGAACTAACACTTTCTTTGATCGTGTTCAGCTATTATTCTATCACTTGACAAGTACATGCTTGATATATTAACACTTGACATGTTATTACTTGATACCTATCATCTTCATGCTAATACCTGACACCTGTCTGTATCACTTGTCAACTGATGTATCATCACCTGACACCCGACTTGCTACTTGACACTTGCTTCTTGCTATGATATGACTTATCAATTGCCTCCTGACATATTAATACTTTACCTGTGATTATCACATTTACGGGAATACTATACTTGTTATCCTGCATTACATGCAGTGACTTGAATCTTGTACTTGTTATCCTGTATTATATATACAGTGACCGGAATCTACAGTACTTATGTACTCCTGAATTCCTGATCATGTCTTGCACTGCTATTCCCGTAAATTGATAATTACCTATTAAATCATAAAAGGAACAACTTGCATCGGGTCAGGGGAAACTTGCGGCTATCAATATATGTTCGTGTTTACAGTGGTACTAGGTATGTTGTGTAACTAAAACTTCCGGTCTGACCTGTGGGCCTCCAGGCGACCGAGGGGAGTGCTAGCTCCCTCCTTCCTGGTACCATCTTGTTAGGGCATTCTATAAGACCCTTCTGATCGCCTTGCGGCAGGTTCCGTCTACCAAGCAACGGAACAATCCTGGGCCGTGGTCCCGGGTATGTACGGGACCCACTGTAAACATTGTTCGTTGATACCCCCGTTGGTTTTCCAATAACAACCTTGCTTTACTCAGATGTGGATATATGTGCGCTGGGACGCTAGTTCACATATCTAGACATCAGGGTAAGACGAGTAATAATAATAATAAAAGATGCCAGCTATGAATTTGCAGTATGCCTTGCCATGTTTGCTTGTATCGGATTTTACTTCAGATTTTCGATTTTATAATTATTATATTATACCTGTTCATATCCTGCCTTCTACTTGCCCCCTGCTTTTATCTTATCATACTATGAATCTTTCCTACTTGATATCATATGTTGTATATCTACTTGTCCTGCATGCTTGTGCCTACGACACGGTTTTTATGTTTATGATCCAGATTTATCGATACACATGTGCTTATCTATACTCGCCATCTGGCTTTCGCATCACCACTCGCCGGGGAGTTCTGACTCCTCTGGATCCTCATGTCCAGGTCTTGGAGCTTGGAGCGTGTGGATTCTCCCAGTTGCTGATCAGAGTAGCGCAGCGATAGCGTGGTCTCCAGCAGACCGTCCAGAGCCCCATCCTTCCTAGCCCCCCTTGTTCGGCTCTAGAGTTTTCCTGTTATGACTCTGAGCCTCCATTTGTACTATTCATACTTGTAATCTCTTTGTGTTCTCGCATTTGCGCCTGCTGGTGATGTAATATTATTGTAATATTGGATCACTTCCTGTGATAACTTTGTAACTGTACTCATGTGTTGGAATGTATAATGCACCACGTGCTTCCGTACTCTGATTCTTGCTTGTACTGATGCTTAGCGTATATACGTGAGGGTATTTCTGACCTGCGTATATACGTCGCAGTAACGTCTCCGTACCCGCCGGATCGGGGCGTTACACCTTCCTTGGTTAAACACCAATTAGACTGATATAAATCAGTCTCAATATACTGAGTATCAGTATATCCCCTGTATAAAGAATTAATTCACTTATACAGTACTTGGAGTGAGGTACGCTTAGAGCGAATCTCCTTAAGACAATTACGTCCCTCGCACCGGTACTAACGGGTTACTGGACGCTGGTCTCCCAAGATACAACACTCCTTCACGGTATTTGGATAGCACTACCAAATCACCGTACGGTCGAACCGTAGTTACCAGTACCTTCACAGGATGTTGAAGCAACAGGATAAAGACAAATTTCGGGAGAATATTTGCCTTTACTTTGGAGAAGCACCCACTGTAGAGGAAGAAGGAAGGTTGAAGAATATTCTTCTTCAGAAGTCCCAAATTCAGACAACAATTCTATTTAGAATCTTTTGAATTTCTGAGCCCTCTTTCAGAAACGAATTTTAGAACTCAGAGAGAGAGAAGAGATTTGCATTTTGGTGTGTTTAGAATGAGAAACTGGAGCGCTATTTATAGTGCTCCAGGAGGGGCATTATGGTCCGCAATTATCCAACAGTTGCAGCAGTTCGGTCTGAACCGTTGCAACTGTTCGGTCCAACCGCCCAACCGCACGGTTTTCAGACAGCCGTTGGCGGGCGGTTTGGATCCGGAGCGGAGCGGGTCTGGTTCGGGTAGCGGAGCGGGTATGCTCGTAACCCATACCCGTGAGACCTGATTCAAAAAGAACCAGGCCAGGTAGGGAACCCGACCGAACCCAGACCCCGGCACCGGCCGGCCGTCGGCGCCGCCGCCAGCGGCGGCGCGCGCGCATGTGCGGGCATAGTTCCCTCCGAATCGCGCGCGAAAACTCCAAGTACCCAAAGGGCACGCCTTTGTTCTCAATTTTCTCTATTTAAACACTACGAACTTCCATCCCAGGCCAATGTGGGACTAAATGCTTTTAGCTATCTTTAGTCCCATTTTGGCTTTGAATTAGGCAATCTTTAGACTTGAATATCTCATTCATTCGAAAGTCGGAATTGAACATGTGAATATACCACGTTCATCACCATTGGAAGGAGAACACACTCCAACCATCATCCAATTGATTCGATCAACAGATCTCACCATAATTCAACAAAGATTCACACATATATATTCTTCATATTCCAACAATCCCCCACAATGAATGGAGATTCAAGAAATGACACACAAAGAGACTGACTCTATTGTGAAAGGTACTTTAGAAAAGAAACTGCATTAGGATAGGTGAACTAGGTCTTGAACCTTCCATAGCGAAAGTTTTATCGGACTTACTGGCTAAACAGTGAACTAGGTCTTGAACTGTTAGCCGTTATTGTAAGCCAAGTCAACAGCTTCACACAGTGACTTTTCAAGTCAACTTTGGTTCTCGGTTGTGTCCGTTTTGGCCCAGGACATTCTTGGTTTCAGAGAGTATCTTTAGGGAATAACAGCCTCCATAGAAATTCTCAAAGAGCCGACCTAACTCTATACTCACATTGGTGATCGTCCTATTAAGAGTAGTACTCTACTCCACTTGTTGGTAACAAGATATAGGCATCATTAAAAGTGTTAAGCTTATCTTAATCCACTTGTAGAAAAGCACTTATGTGACCTTAGGAATGGATTGGAGTCAAGCTCCCAAGTGCTTATTTGCTGAGTCAATCATAACTAGTTTTTTCTCTTGAACTTAGTCCGTGGGATCTCCAGTCGCTAAGTGAGGTTTCCATTAAGCTGACTCGGTAAGGTTAGGCTTTTAAACCCATCCCCCTCGATGCGAAGTTTATACGCTCTCCACTTAAACCTTAGTAAGCGGATCCGCTAAATTATCCTTTGACGAAACAAAGTCAATAGAGATAATTTCATTTGAGAGCAACTGCTTCATAGTATTATGTCTACGACGAATATGTCTAGACTTACCGTTGTATATGACATTTTGTGCCCTAGATATAACTGCTTGATTATCGCAGTGTATACATATAGCGGGCACTGGCTTTTGCCATAATGGTATATCTTCCAAGAATTGTCGAAGCCATTCTGCTTCTTCTCCGGCCTTATCTAAGGTTATGAATTCTGATTCCATAGTGGAACGGGTAATACATGTTTGCTTAGAAGATTTCTAAGATACGCTGCTCCTCCTAGAGTAAATACGTAACCGCTAGTTGATTTTGATTCCTCAAAATCTGCAATCCAATTAGCATCACTGTATCCTTCAAGTACAGGTGGATACTGTCCATATCTAGGCATATTCCTTGGTATGTGATACGTAACCCAATACTCGTAGTAGAGCGGTCCAATGTAGATCACTAGGATTACTAGTGTATCTGCTTAACTACTTACAGCGTAAGCAATATCGGGTCTAGTGCAATTCATCAAATACATTAGACTTCCGATAATCTAAAAATACTCCAACTGGCGTATTCCAGTTCCTGTATTCTTATAAAGGTGGACGTTGTGGGAGAAAAGGATTTGTATTCTCTTTTATCCCATGATCCTTGAATCTTTCTATCATCTTATCCACGTAGTGAGATTGAGATAGACTGATTCCATCTGGTGTTCTGGTGATTTTAATTCCTAAAATTACATCAGCAACCCCAGATCCTTCATGTCAAAACTGTTGATAACATTCTTTTAGTGGACTTAATAATTTCAATATTAGTCCCAAGTATCAACATGTCATCTACATAAAGACAAACCAATGATACATGCATTTCTAACTGTTTTAGTGTAAACACACTTATCGCATTCATTGATAGTGAATCCATCTTGATCATGACACTATCAAATTTCTCATGCCACTGTTTTGGAGCCTGCTTTAGACTGTATAAGGATTTTACCAATTTACACACCTTGTGTTCTTGGCCCTTGACTATAAATCCTTCAGGTTGCTCCATATATATCTCTTCATTTAAATCACCATTTAAGAATGCAGTCTTGACATCCATTTGATGGATATCTAAGTTATGCAATACTGTAATTGCAATCAACATCCGAATAGACGTTATTCTTGTTACTGGTGAATAAGTATCGAAGTTGTCAAGTCCTTCCTTTTGTCGATAACCCTTGGCTACTAATCTGGCCTTGTACTTATCGATAGATCCATCGGGTTTTAATTTCTTTTGAAAATCCACTTACACCCAATTGGTTTACTGCCAGGAGGCAAGTTTACCAATTCCCAAGTATGATTACGTAGTATGGATTCTATTTCGCTATTTATAGATTCTTTTCACATTTGTGCTTCTGGGGTTGACATAGCCTCTTTAAATGTTTGAGGCTCTCTTTCAATAGCGTATGCTATGAAATCTGGACCAAAAGATTTTGAGATTCTAGATCTCTGACTTCTTCTTGGTTCAGTTTCCGCATTAACAGTCGGTTCCTCGGGGCTTTCGTCCCTGAACGTCATCTCATGTGTTCTTTTCCCAGAAGTATTATCGGTTTTCCGTTTATATGAAAAAATATCTTCAAAGAACACAGCATCTCTAGATTCGATAATCATGTTTACATGAATATCTGGTATCTCTGATTTATGAACCAGAAATCTGTAGGCACTACTATTCAAGGCATAGCCTATGAATATGCAGTCCATAGTTTTTGCTCCCAACTTAGTCTTTTTAGGTAATGGTGCTAGCACCTTTGCAAGGCACCCCCACATTTTGAGCTAATGGTAGGAAGGTATCCTTCCATGCCATAACTCAAATGGTATAAGACAAGTTTCTTGTGGGGTACTCTATTTAGAATATAATTTGCAGTTAATAGAGCTTCCCCCCACAAGTTCTGCGGAGCTCCGAACTTACGAGAATGGAATTGACCATCTCCTTCAAAGTTCTATTCTTCGTTCAGCAATTCCATTTTGCTGAGGAGTATATGGTGCTGTTGTTTGATGGATTATACCAAATTTAGCACATAACTCACTAAAATCATTTGATTCATATTCTCCACCTCTATCAGATTTTAGAATCTTGATTTTCTTGTTGAGTTGATTCTCAACTTCGGCTTTATATGTTAAAAACATATTTATTGCCTTATCCTTACTGTTTAAAAGATACATAAACAGTATCTTATACAGTTATCAATAAAAGTAATAAAATACTTTTACCGCCTCTAGTTGGCATAAACTTCAAATCACACAGATCGCTATGAATTAACCCTAAAGGTTCTGTATTTCGATCTATTGAGTGAAATGAATTTTTCGCCAACTTGGCCTCAACACAAATCTCACACTTGCGAATTTCTTCCAAGTTGAGTTTAGGAATATAATCCTAGATTAAACAAGTTCTTTAATGACTTGTAATTTACATGCCCTAATCTAGCATGCCATAAAATAGGAGACTCAAGAAAATAAACAGAAGATTTTTCTTATTATAAGCTTCGGGTACAAATACACAGACTTTTTATCTACCACTGCAACATTGGCTTTAAAAAGTCCATCAATAAGATAACCCTTTCCCACATACATCCCTCCCTTAGTAAGTACAAATTTATCTGATTCAAAAATCATTCTAAATCCTTTCTTACTAAGTATTGATCCAGAGATCAAATTCTTGCGGATATCTGGAACATGTAGCACTTCGTTCAGAGTAAGCTCTTTTCAGATGTCCACTTCAGGATGACCTTGCCTTTTCCTTCACCTTTGAGACGGCTGAGTTTCCCATGAATAGTTGCTCATCTTGCTCTAGTTTTTGATATTCAGGATAATAATTTCTTAGAGCAGATGTGCCGAGTAGACCCAGTGCTACCCACCAATCCTTATTGTTGGTTGTCAGATTCACCTCTGACACCACAGCTGAAAGGCTTGGCGATGCATGGCCGGTCAAGTTTGCCTGTGGATGGTTCTTCTTGTTCTTTTTGAGACGGCTGCGACATTCATTCGCCTTATGCCCTTCTTTGTTGCAGATGCAGCATGTTCCCTTGAAGCGCATGTTCTTACCGTCTTGGACCTTGCCTTGTACCCCTGGAAGTCTTCTTCCGCTTTAAGCCTTTGGAAGTAGACGCTTTCCCCTTTGAGTCTTCGATCACATTGGCTTTGGCTTCATAGGAGTTCTTACTGCTCCTTTTCTCGGACTTTCGTTGTCCTCCTCGATTCGAAGCCTCACAATAAGATCTTCCAACTTCAGCTCCTTTCGCTTGTGCTTTAGGTAGTTCTTGAAATCTCTCCACGCAGGTGGGAGTTTCTCCACGATAGTAGCAACCTGAAAGGTTTCAGGTAGAATTACCTTCGGCTTCTATCTCGTGCAAGATAAGTTGGAACTCTTGCACCTGACTGATTACAGTCTTGCTGTCCACCATTTTATACTCCAGAAATCGTCCTACGATGAACTTCTTGGTACCAGCATCCTCAGTCTTGTACTTCTTGTCAAGACTGGCCCATAACTTCTTTGCCGTTGTGATAGGACTGTAGACATTGTAAAGAGAGTCATCCAGTCCATTTAAAACATAATTTCGGCAAAGGAAGTCACCTTGTGTCCATGCATCGACTGCAAGGACTGAGTCCCGATCAGTTTCCGGGTTCTGGTGGATCTTCTTGCAGGAATTTGGCAGATGAAGAGTGTCAAGTAGAAGAGCATCTTCTGTTGCCACCTCTGAATTCTGTGCCGTCAAGTTTTTCTGGCTTCCTCCGGCTTCGGGTTAAGAAGTGGAGTAGGCATCAAAGCTTGTAGCTGCATGTTTGGTGCCTTGCTAGAGCTATCTTGATTAGTCTCAGACATTTTCTGCAAGTTCAAGCAGAACAGAAGTAAGAAACTTCAATACAATAATTGTCTTAAGATTGTTGGACTCTGGGTTCACTGGAATCAATCTGATAACTATTCAAGTTCACTGAAATATCAACAATCTAATTGGCCAGGCCAGCAAATATCAGGTGGGAGGTTTTTCGTTCAATAGAACGTTCCTTAATTTAAGAACCACCTTTCAATTTCCTTCCTTGGTTAAATACCAATTAGACTGATGTAAATCAGTCTCAATATACTGAGTATCAGTATATCCCCTGTATAAATAAATTAATTCACTTATACAGTACTTGGAGTGAGGTACGCTTAGAGCGAATTTCCTTAAGACAATTAGTCCCCCGCACCGGTGCTAACGGGTTACTGGACGCTGGTCTCCCAAGATACAAACACTCCTTCACGGTATTTGGATAGCACTACCAAATCACCGTACGGTCAAACCGTAGTTAACCAGTACCTTCACAGGATGGTTGAAGCAGCAGGACAAAGACAAATTTCGAGAGAATATTTGCCTT
>JAVJIF010025128.1:0-77500 GCA_038442645.1 Agave tequilana | reverse complement strand
AACTTCACCTATAGAAAGAATATGAAATTTTTGGCTCTATGAAGTGTTGTGTGAGAAAAGCTTCAGTTGTAGAGTGATATTAGAGATCAAACAACAACTGAAAAACCAATTTTGAAAGAATGGAAATGAAGGCTTTAAACTATTTTTCTCTTTCTCTTGAAAACTATGAAAACTTGTATTTTCTTGGTAAATAACTAAGGCCTATTCCCCACTATTTATAGGGAGAGAATAGGTTAAAACCTGATTTTTCCAGCTAATTTGATCAGAAAAAGAGTCCCAACAACTCCTAAAAACTCTGTTAAAGAGAAAACCAAAAACAGATTTTCAGAAATTCCAAAAGAAGAGAAGAGCCGTTATGGCTGATGCAGGCCTACCGGTCGACTGCCGGTCGACCCGGGACCCTGCTGGCAAAAGAGCCGTTGGAGCTTCGGTCGACTGCCGGTCGACCGATCCAACAAAGGAAACACAGTTTCCTTCTATCGGTCGACCGACCCGGTCGACCGAAAAGATACAGAGAGCAAACGTCTCTTTTCGGTCGACCGGTCAGTTGGTCCGGTCGACCGACAGACATGCACAACCTGTGCATTCCGGACACAGCAGCGGTCGACTGCCGGTCGACGGTTCTGCCTGAAACAGGATTTTTTCTGGGCAGTTTATGAGATAGAAAATTTTGTAAAAATTCTTTTAAAAAAAATCTGAAGCTAAGTGTTATGCAAAAAATAGTTTATATCATGTTTTAAACAAGTTTTTGAAGATATAAAGCTTTGAGTCCATGTATGTATAAACTAAGGCATAAACTTAGAAATAAACATTTTCAAAAACAAAGGAAACATACAAAACAAGTGTGTGTGCAAATCCTAGAGCCAAATTTCACATATTCTATCTTTAACAAAACTACACTTACAAACTTCTAGGTCTTCAAGACTTCAACAAGGGCAATCTTCACTTGATCTCAATATTGCACTTTGAGCCCAAATTGACTTGTCTTGAGTCCAATGTACCTTCCTTTAGGGAAGAATTCATCTCTTTAATATATAAACCTGAAACACACTTAAACAACAATTTATATTAGTACAAAATAACTAATATGTTTTGTAATCATCAAAATACACTAAACATGGGTTGATTGTAACCTTGGGCCAACAATCTCCCCCTTTTTGATGATGACAAAACATATGAGTTATTAAACAAATAAAAGAGGAAAGAGCTTGGAAAGCTCCCCCTTAAACAATGCTATGTATTTAACATGAATATGAACAACTATGTAAGCATACATAAAGCATTGAAAAATTATCATCACAAAAAAAAAAAAATAAACTATCATAAGGAATAACAAAATTTAAAACAAACCATATATTTTTCCTCCATATATTTATATTTCTCCCCCTTTTTGTCATACATCAAAAAAAGGGTTTAAAAAAAAATTTAAGACAAAACAAACCAAAACAAAAACAAACTAAGATATTTTAAGTATCAATTACATACATTCAATTCACCACAAATAAATGAAAATCTTGCATAATCTAAAGGTTTTGTGAAAATATCTGCAAGTTGAAAATCTGTGGAAACAAAATCAATATCTATGTCACCTTTTTCAAAGTGATCTCTAAGAAAATGATATCTAATGTCTATATGTTTGGTTTTACTATGTTGATTAGCATTTTGGTCATGTGAATAGCACTAGTATTATCACAATAAATCTTAACATGATCAAAATGTAAATCAAAATCGAGAAGAGTATGTTTCATCCAGAGTACTTGTGCACAACAAGCTCGGCTGCTACATACTCCGCCTCGGCGGTTGAAAGGGTACACTATTTTGCTTCTTGGAAGACCAAGACACAAGACAATTGCCCAAGAATTGGCAAGTGCCACTTGTGCTCTTCCTATCTACCCTACAACCGGCATAGTCGGCATCCGTAAACTAGTCATGGTAAATTGGTTAGTTTTCGGATACCACAAAACTAAATCAATTGTGCCCTTAAGATACCTAATTATGCGTTTTTACCGCTATTAAGTGTGATTCCTTAGGACATGATTGAAAAGTGCACATTAAACATACGGAAAACATTATATCCGGCCTACTAGCCGTAAGATAGAGTAAACTACCAATCATGCTACGAAATAATTTGATGTCTACTTCCTTACCTTGTTCGTCCTTGTCAAGTTTCGTAGTGGTTGCCATGGGAGTCTTTGCTACTTTGGATCCTTCAAGCCCGAACCTCTTGATGAGTTCTTTGGTGTACTTGGCTTGGTTGATGAATGTCCATCACTACGTTGCTTGATTTGAAGTCCAAGGAAGAAGTTGAGCTCCCCCATCATAGACATCTCAAATTCCTTTTTCATGCATGACTCAAAATTCTTGCAAAGTGAAACATTAGTAGATCCAAAAATAATGTCATCAACATAATTTGAACTGTGAGGATATCTTGATCTATATGTTTGGTAAATAATGTTTTATCAACTTTCCTTTCTTAAAATCATTGAAATCAAAAATGAAGACAATCTTTCATACCAAGCCCAGGGGCTTGTTTTAAACCATATAGTGCTTTATCTAATTTATAAACATAATTAGGGTGTGTAGGATAACAAACCCGGGGGGTTGTTCAACATACACCTCCTCATCAATATAACCATTAAGAAAAGCACTCTTTACATCCATTTGAAATAACTTAAATCTTTAAATGAGGCATATGCTAAGGTCATCCGTATGGCTTCGAGCCGTGCTACGGGTGCAAAGGTTTCTTCAAAATCGATTCCCTCGATTTGAGTGTAACCTTGGGCAACTAACCTAGCCTTGTTTCTAACTACATTACCGATTCATCCAACTTGTTCTTAAAGATCCATTTAGTACCAATAGTTGGTCTATCTTGGGGCCTAGGAACAAGATGCCATACTTGGTGCGCTCAAAATTGATTGAGCTCCTCTTGCATAGCAAGCAACCAATATGAATCGGCTCGGCCTCGAGACATTTTTAGGTTCTATGTGTGAAATAAAAGCAAAATTACCACAAAAATCTTGAATCTTAGAGCGAGTGGTTACCCCTTTTGATACTTCACCTATGACGAGGTCCTTGGGATGATGAGGATTGAATCTCCAATCCTTTGGTAGTGGTTGAGAGGGCTCCTCTTCATTTGCTTGATGTTCATTTCCTTGAGCCTCTTCCACTTTGGCTTCACTTCCATCACCATCCTTTGGCTTGTTTCCCATGGTAGAAGCATCCTCCAAGGTCACTTTCTCCAAACCTTCATCTAAAGCATCAATTTCTACACAATTCTTAACAAACTGTTAGATTCCTCAAATTTAACATGAATAGATTCCTCAATAGTCAAAGTTGACCTATTGAAGACTCTATAAGCCTTACTAGTATTTGAGTAACCTACAAAAATAGCCTCATATGATCTAGCATCAAATTTTCCCAAATTAATATTTGTATTTAAAACAAAACATTTGCAACCAAACACTTTGAAATAAGAAACATTGGGTTTTCTAGAAAAATACATATCATCAGAAGTCTTAGTAGTATTTTTACATAGGAAAACACGATTTGCAATGTAACATGAAGTATGAACGGCCTCGGCCCACAAATAATGTGGTAGACCATATTCATTTAACATTGTCCTAGCCATCTCTTGTAAAGTACGATTTTTCCGCTCAACTACTCCATTTTGTTGTGGAGTTCTAGGACAAGAAAGTTCATGTTTTATTCCATGTTCCTCACAAAAAGTGGTAAGGGAAGGTAATGAACTCACCTCCTCTATCACTTCTTATTTTAATTATTGAGGAGTCATTTTCCTTTTCAACTCTTTTCTTAAAGGCTTGAAAATGTGAAAAAGGTTTGACTTTTATGTTCAAGAAAATAAACCAAGTAAAACGCGAAAAATCACTCTACTAAAACATAAGCAAATCTACTCCCACTTAAACTTTTGGTTTGTGTTGGGCCAAATAAATCCATGTGGATTAGCTCCAATGGACGTGATGACATGATATCCTTAATTGATTTGAATGAGGACTTAGTTTGTTTCCCAAATTGACATGCGTCACCAAACTCGGTCCTTTTCAAAGTTCAATGAAGGAATACCCTTCACCATTTCCTTAGAGTTAAGCCTAGAAATATGGTCAATGAAACGTGGCCTAATCTCCTATGCCATAACCAAGAGTCGTCATCGAGGGCTTTTAAACATGTTATATTACAAGACATATTTAGCATATCTATCATATATACATTACTTTCACGAAAACCGGAAAATACACAACATTGGAAGTTCTATCAATTACTTTACAAGCAACATTGTCAAAAACTACATCAAAACCTTTATCACAAAGTTGACTAACACTCAAGAGATTATGCTTGAGGCCATCAACTAAAATCACATTTTCAATTAAAGGAGAGGTGCCAAGTTTACATTACCAATACCGATGATTTTACCCTTGGCGTCATCTCCGAAGGTGACGGTGCCACCTTCATGATATCTTGATAGGGTTGCGAAATTGTTGATGTCCCAAGTCATGTGCCTTGAGCAACCGCTATCAAGATACCATAAACCTCTACGTCTTTGGGCTTTGGAAAGTACCTACATCATTTAAAACAATTGTTGACTTTGGTACCCAAACTTTCTTGGTCCTTGAAAGTTAGTGTTACGAACCCAAACATTATGATGTGATGCACTTAGTCTATCATAACAAAAAATTAGCTAAGTGTCCTTTCCGTCCACAATGTGAACATGAGTACACTTTTCTATACATGAATGCATGGTGTGTATGTGAAGTGTGAGCATGCTTTGGGGGTTTACCATGATGCATAGGTTGTGTAGCATGTACATGAGCATGAGCATGAGCATGATGAATATTTTTCTTAGGAGCTTGTTTCTTAGGAAACATATTCTCCATCTTCTTCTTATCAAACTCACTACACTTTTTCAAAACAACATCTAATGAATCTAATCTTTCCTTAAGCATGGCAATCTCATTAGAATCTCTAAATGGGGTCTTTCCTTTACAAGCAATCTTATATTTTTCAAAATCATTTTTAGTGGAAACTAAAGAAGAATGCAAGTCAATTTTTTCTTTTGAAAGATTTAACACTTGAATACTCAAAGATTCATTATCCTTTTTCATTTTCAAGTACTTTTTCTTCATGAAGTCATAATTTTGAGAAAGTTCTATAAATGCTTCTCCTAGCTCATCCATGGATAAATCATCATCAAGAAGAGTTGAGGGGGTTACCTTGCTTGTGCTCTCATTTGCCATGAAGCACATGTTGGCGGTGTCGATCTCCTCCTCGGATTCACTTTCGTCATCCCATGTTGCTTTCATGGCCTTCTTCTTGTATGGCTTCTTGGATGAAGATGGCTTCACTTGGTCCGGACACTCCGCTACAATGTGTCCCGGCTTTTGGCAATTAAAGCAAATGATCTTCCTTTCTTCCTTGCCTCCTTGCCATCTCCTCCTTCCTTGGAACTTTGCCTTGTTGTACATCCTCGGACATTTTTGACTAGAGAAGTGAGAGAGCTCCTCGTCATCTTCTTCTTCGTCATCTTCGTCGGAGTAGGTAGCATGACTTTTGAAGGCAATGGTCTTCTTTTTGGAGGGTGCCATGTCCTCCCTTGCCTTCCTCTCCATCTCATGGGTTTTTAAATTCCCAATGAGTCCGATGAGCTCAATCTCATCTTTATCATTGAGTTCCTTCAATGTTGTAGCTTTCACTTCCCATGATGGAGGAAGAGCCCGGATGATCTTTCTCACCCTTTGGTCGTTGTTGATGTCTTCACCTAGAGAAAGAAAGCCCATTAGTAATCTTAGTAAATTTAGTAACCATATCATCTATGGTTTCATGTTCTTGCATGCTAAAATTTTCATATTGGGACCGAAGAAGTCTATCTTGGCCCTCTTCACTTGTGATGTCCCCTCATGTGTTACTAGCAAATGGGTCCAAATCTCATAGGCGGATTTGCAATGGATGACTCTAGCTATGTCATCATCATTGAGGGCTTGTAGGAGTGCATAATGAGCCCTAGCATTGGCATCAAACTCCTTGGTCTCAATTCGGACCAAGTAGATTCATCACCATCGGGGGCACTAAATTGTTTAGTCACGGCCTTTGCAACTCGGCTACCTAGAGATTGCAAGAAAACGGTCATCTTAACCTTCCATATGGGAAAGTTAAGTCCATCAAACTTAGGGGGTGTCTTAATACCATCGGCCATGTTTACTATGTGGAAATGAATGAAATGATTAGCAATATGAGGATCTCTCTAAGGTTGTAAGCCAAATCCTAGAGTCCAAGCTCTGATACAATTGAAATACACCTAGAGGGGGGTGAATAGGTGTAATTGCTAATCTAATGATCTTTTTAAACTTATGAAATGAGTGATGCAACAATCTCTCAAAAAACACGACTAAGAGCCGAATACCCCTTGCGAGGTTCTGAACTCCTTCCTCCCAATTCCCCTAAATGGGTTAGAGGTGCGCAATGCAACCGTGTTGTATTGAGGTGTGATTGATCAATTCCAAGTATGATGAGAAAATGAAAAGCTCACAATGTAACACAAGTATATCAACAAGATTCCACAAGTAAAATAACAAGTAAAGTAAACAAATAAGGATTGCACAAATAAAGGTTAGTTCTCAAGCAATAAATTGGAAATGATATAAAGCAAGAAAGTAAGCAAGAAGAACGCCAAGGCAATCGCAAACAAGATGATTTGTTCGAGGTTCGAGCCCGTTGCTCTAGTCCCCGCCTTCACCTCCGTGAAGGGTTTCCACTATCCCCTTAGGATCCCGTACAAGTTAGGCCTTCAAAGACCTCAAGCCCGTAGCTTCACCTTACAAAGAAACTCCACCGAGGAGCTTGTCTCCACAAGAACAAGAATTACAAATAGTGATCTTTAACTAGACCACAAACACTCTTTTACAAACACTCTCACTCTTTTACAACTTCACCTATAGAAAGAATATGAAATTTTTGGCTCTATGAAGTGTGGTGAGAAAAGCTTCAGTTGTAGAGTGATATTAGAGATCAAACAACAACTGAAAAACCAATTTTGAAAGAATGGAAATGAAGGCTTTAAACTATTTTTCTCTTTCTCTTGAAAACTATGAAAAACTTGTATTTTTCTTGGTAAATAACTAAGGCCTATCCCCACTATTTATAGGGAGAGAATAGGTTAAAACTCTGATTTTCCAGCTAATTTGATCAGAAAAAAGAGTCCCAACAACTCCTAAAAACTCTGTTAAAGAGAAAACCAAAAACAGATTTTCAGAAATTCCAAAAGAAGAAAGAGCCGTTATGATGATGCAGGCCTACGGTCGACTGCCGGTCGACCGGGACCCTGCTGGCAAAAAGAGCCGTTGGAGCTTCGGTCGACTGCCGGTCGACCGATCCAACAAAAGGAAACACAGTTTCCTTTATCGGTCGACCGACCCGGTCGACCGAAAAGATACAGAGAGCAAACGTCTCTTTTCGGTCGACGGTCAGTTGGTCCGGTCGACCGACAGACATGCACAACCTGTGCATGTCCGGACACAGCAGCCGGTCGACTGCCGGTCGACCGGTCTGCCTGAAACAGGATTTTTTCTGGGCAGTTTATGAGATAGAAAATTTTGTAAAATTCTTTTAAAAAAAATCTGAAGCTAAGTGTTATGCAAAAAATATTTTATATCATGTTTTAAACAAGTTTTTGAAGATATAAAGCTTTGAGTCCATGTATGTATAAACTAAGGCATAAACTTAGAAATAAACATTTTCAAAAACAAAGGAAACATACAAAAACAAGTATGTGTGCAAATCCTAGAGCCCAATTTCACATATTCTATCTTAACAAAACTACACTTACAAACTTCTAGGTCTTCAAGACTTCAACAAGGGCAATCTTCACTTGATCTTCAATATTGCACTTTGAGCCCAAATTGACTGTGCTTGAGTCCAATGTACCTTCCTTTAGGGAAGAATTCATCTCTTTAATATATAAACCTGAAAACACACTTAAACAACAATTTATATTAGTACAAATAACTAATATGTTTTGTAATCATCAAAATACACTAAACATGGGTTGATTGTAACCTTGGGCCAACAATCTCCCCCTTTTGATGATGACAAAACATATGAGTTATAAAAAAAATAAAAGAGGAAAGAGCTTGGAAAGCTCCCCCTTAAACAATGCTATGTATTTAACATGAATATGAACAACTATGTAAGCATACATAAAGCATTGAAAAAATATCATCACCAAAAAAAAAAAAAACTATCATAAGGAATAACAAAAATTAAAACAAAACATATTTTTCCTCCATATATTTATATTTCTCCCCCTTTTTGTCATACATCATAAAAAGGGTTTAAAAAAAAATTTAAGACAAAACAAACCAAAACAAAAACAAACTAAGATATTTTAAGTATCAATCTTACATACATTCAATTCACCACAAATAAATGAAAATCTTGCATAATCTAAAGGTTTTGTGAAAATATCTGCAAGTTGAAAATCTGTGGAAACAAAATCAATATCTATGTCACCTTTTTCAAAGTGATCTCTAAGAAAATGATATCTAATGTCTATATGTTTGGTTTTACTATGGTGATTAGCATTTTGGTCATGTGAATAGCACTAGTATTATCACAATAAATCTTAACATGATTAAAATGTAAATCAAAATCGAGAAGAGTATGTTTCATCCAGAGTACTTGTGCACAACAAGCTCCGGCTGCTACATACTCCGCCTCGGCGGTTGAAAGGGCTACACTATTTTGCTTCTGGAAGACCAAGACACAAGACAATTGCCCAAGAATTGGCAAGTGCCACTTGTGCTCTTCCTATCTACCCTACAACCGGCATAGTCGGCATCCGAATAACTAGTCATGGTAAATTGGTTAGTTTTCGGATACCACAAACCTAAATAATTGTGCCCTTAAGATACCTAATTATGCGTTTTACCGCTATTAAGTGTGATTCCTTAGGACATGATTGAAAACGTGCACATAAACATACGGAAAACATTATATCCGGCCTACTAGCCGTAAGATAGAGTAAACTACCAATCATGCTACGAAATAATTTGATGTCTACTTCCTTACCTTGTTCGTCCTTGTCAAGTTTCGTAGTGGTTGCCATGGGAGTCTTTGCTACTTTGGATCCTTCAAGCCCGAACCTCTTGATGAGTTCTTTGGTGTACTTGGCTGGTTGATGAATGTCCCATCACTACGTGCTTGATTGAAGTCCAAGGAAGAAGTTGAGCTCCCCCATCATAGACATCTCAAATTCCTTTTTCATGCATGACTCAAAATTCTTGCAAAGTGAAACATTAGTAGATCCAAAAATAATGTCATCAACATAAATTTGAACTGTGAGGATATCTTGATCTATATGTTTGGTAAATAATGTTTTATCAACTTTTCCTTTCTAAAATCATTTGAAATCAAAAATGAAGACAATCTTTCATACCAAGCCCTAGGGGCTTGTTTTAAACCATATAGTGCTTTATCTAATTTATAAACATAATTAGGGTGTGTAGGATCAACAAACCCGGGGGGTTGTTCAACATACACCTCCTCATCAATATAACCATTAAGAAAAGCACTCTTTACATCCATTTGAAATAACTTAAAATCTTTAAATGAGGCATATGCTAAGGTCATCCGTATGGCTTCGAGCCGTGCTACGGGTGTAAAGGTTTCTTCAAAATCGATTCCCTCGATTTGAGTGTAACCTGGGCAACTAACCTAGCCTTGTTCTAACTACATTACCCGATTCATCCACTTGTTCTTAAAGATCCATTTAGTACCAATAGTTGGTCTATCTTGGGGCCTAGGAACAAGATGCCATACTTGGTTGCGCTCAAATTGATTGAGCTCCTCTTGCATAGCAAGCAACCAATATGAATCGGCCTCGGCCTCGAGGACATTTTTAGGTTCTATGTGTGAAATAAAAGCAAAATTACCACAAAAATCTTGAATCTTAGAGCGAGTGGTTACCCCTTTTGATACTTCACCTATGACGAGGTCTTGGGATGATGAGGATTGAATCTCCATCCTTTGGTAGTGGTTGAGAGGGCTCCTCTTCATTTGCTTGATGTTTATTTCCTTGAGCCTCTTCCACTTTGGCTTCACTTCCATCACCATCCTTTGGTTGTTTCCCATGGTAGAAGCATCCTCCAAGGTCACTTTCTCCAAACCTTCATCTAAAGCATCAATTTCTACACAATCTAACAAACTTGTTAGATTCCTCAAATTAACATGAATAGATTCCTCAATAGTCAAAGTTGACCTATTGAAGACTCTATAAGCCTTACTAGTATTTGAGTAACCTACAAAAATAGCCTCATATGATCTAGCATCAAATTTTCCCAAATTAATATTTGTATTTAAAACAAAACATTTGCAACCAAACACTTTGAAATAAGAAACATTGGGTTTTCTAGAAAAATACATCTCATAAGAAGTCTTAGTAGTATTTTTACATAGGAAAACACGATTGCAATGTAACATGAAGTATGAACGGCCTCGGCCCACAAATAATGTGGTAGACCATATTCATTTAACATTGTCCTAGCCATCTCTTGTAAAGTACGATTTTTCCGCTCAACTACTCCATTTTGTTGTGGAGTTCTAGGACAAGAAAGTTCATGTTTTATTCCATGTTCCTCACAAAAAGTGGTAAAGGGAAGGTTAATGAACTCACCTCCTCTATCACTTCTTATTTTAATTATTGAGGAGTCATTTTCCTTTCAACTCTTTTCTTAAAGGCTTGAAAATGGAAAAGGTTTGACTTTTATGTTCAAGAAAATAAACCCAAGTAAAACGCGAAAAAATCATCTACTAAAACATAAGCAAATCTACTCCCACTTAAACTTTTGGTTTGTGTTGGGCCAAATAAATCCATGTGGATTAGCTCCAATGGACGTGATGACATGATATCCTTAATTGATTTGAATGAGGACTTAGTTGTTTCCCAAATGACATGCGTCACAAACTCGGTCCTTTTCAAAGTTCAATGAAGGAATACCCTTCACCATTTCCTTAGAGTTAAGCTAGAAATATGGTCAAATGAAACGTGGCCTAATCTCCTATGCCATAACCAAGAGTCGTCATCGAGGGCTTTTAAACATGTATATTACAAGACATATTTAGCATATCTATCATATATACATTACTTTCACGAAAACCGGAAAATACACAAAACATTGGAAGTTCTATCAATTACTTTACAAGCAACATTGTCAAAAACTACATCAAAACCTTATCACAAAGTTGACTAACACTCAAGAGATTATGCTTGAGGCCATCAACTAAAATCACATTTTCAATTAAAGGAGAGGTGCCAAGTTTTACATTACCAATACCGATGATTTTACCCTTGGCGTCATCTCGAAGGTGACGGTGCCACCTTCATGATATCTTGATAGGGTTGCGAAATTGTTGATGTCCCAAGTCATGTGCCTTGAGCAAACCGCTATCAAGATACCATAAACCTCTACGTCTTTGGGCTTTGGAAAGTACCTACATCATTTAAAACAATTGTTGACTTTGGTACCCAAACTTTCTTGGGTCCTTGAAAGTTAGTGTTACGAACCCAAACATTATGATGTGATGCACTTAGTCTATCATAACAAAAATTAGCTAAGTGTCCTTTCCGTCCACAATGTGAACATGAGTACACTTTTCTATACATGAATGCATGGTGTGTATGTGAAGTGTGAGCATGCTTTGGGGGTTACCATGATGCATAGGTTGTGTAGCATGTACATGAGCATGAGCATGAGCATGATGAATATTTTTCTTAGGAGCTTGTTCTTAGGAAACATATTCTCCATCTTCTTCTTATCAAACTCACTACACTTTTTCAAAACAACATCTAATGAATCTAATCTTTCCTTAAGCATGGCAATCTCATTAGAATCTATAAATGGGGTCTTTCCTTTACAAGCAATCTTATATTTTTCAAAATCATTTTTAGTGGAAACTAAAGAAGAATGCAAGTCATTATTTTCTTTGAAAGATTTAACACTTGAATACTCAAAGATTCATTATCCTTTTTCATTTTCAAGTACTTTTTCTTCATGAAGTCATAATTTTGAGAAAGTTCTATAAATGCTTCTCCTAGCTCATCCATGGATAAATCATCATCAAGAAGAGTTGAGGGGGTTACCTTGCTTGTGCTCTCATTTGCCATGAAGCACATGTTGGCGGTGTCGATCTCCTCCTCGGATTCACTTTCGTCATCCCATGTTGCTTTCATGGCCTTCTTCTTGTATGGCTTCTTGGATGAAGATGGCTTCACTTGGTCCGGACACTCCTACAATGTGTCCCGGCTTTTGGCAATTAAAGCAAATGATCTTCCTTTCTTCCTTGCCTCCTTGCCATCTCCTCCTTCCTTGGAACTTTGCCTTGTTGTACATCCTCCGGACATTTTTGACTAGAAGTGAGAGCTCCTCGTCATCTTCTTCTTCGTCATCTTCGTCGGAGTAGGTAGCATGACTTTTGAAGGCAATGGTCTTCTTTTTGGAGGGTGCCATGTCCTCCCTTGCCTTCCTCTCCATCTCATGGGTTTTTAAATTCCCAATGAGTCCGATGAGCTCAATCTCATCTTTATCATTGAGTTCCTTCAATGTTGTAGCTTTCACTTCCATGATGGAGGAAGAGCCCGGATGATCTTTCTCACCCTTGGTCGTTGTTGATGTCTTCACCTAGAGAAGAAAGCCCATTAGTAATCTTAGTAAATTTAGTAACCATATCATCTATGGTTCATGTTCTTGCATGCTAAAATTTCATATTGGGACCGAAGAAGAAGGATCTTGCCTCTCTGATGCCCTCATCTGTGATGTCCCTCAAATGTCATGTATCTCATGGACTCAAATGGGTCAAATCCATAGGCGATTGCAATGGATGACTCTAGCTATGTCATCATCATGAGGGCTGTAGGAGTGCATAATGAGCCCTAGCATTGGCATCAAACTCCTGGTCTCAATTTCGGACCAAAGTAGATTCATCACCATCGGGGGCACTAAATTGTTTAGTCACGGCCTTTGCAACTCGGCTACCTAGAGATTGCAAGAAAACGGTCATCTTAACCTTCCATATGGGAAAGTTAAGTCCATCAAACTTAGGGGGTGTCTTAATACCATCGGCCATGTTTACTATGTGGAAATGAATGAAATGATTAGCAATATGAGGATCTCTCTAAGGTTGTTAAGCCAAATCCTAGAGTCCAAGCTCTGATACCAATTGAAATACACCTAGAGGGGGGGGGGGTGAATAGGTGTAATTGCTAATCTAATGATCTTTTTAAACTTATGAAATGAGTGATGCAACAATCTCTCAAAAACACGACTAAGAGCCGAATACCCCTTGCGAGGTTCTGAACTCCTTCCTCCCAATTCCCCTTAAATGGGTTAGAGGTGCGCAATGCAACCGTGTTGTATTGAGGTGTGATTGATCAATTCCAAGTATGATGATGAAATGAAAAGCTCACAATGTAACACAACAAGTATATCAACAAATTCCACAAGTAAAATAACAAGTAAAGTAAACAAATGAGGATTGCACAAATAAAGGTTAGTTCTCAAGCAATAAATTGGAAATGATATAAAGCAAGAAAGTAAGCAAGAAGAACGTCAAGGCAATCGCAAACAAGATGATTTGTTTCGAGGTTCGAGCCCGTTGCTCTAGTCCCCGCCTTCACCTCCGTGAAGGGTTTCCACTATCCCCTTAGGATCCCGTACAAGTTAGGCCTTCAAAGACCTCAAGCCCGTAGCTTCACCTTACAAAGAAACTCCACCAAGGAGCTTGTCTCCACAAGAACAAGAATTACAAATAGTGATCTTTAACTAGACCACAACACTCTTTTACAAACACTCTCACTCTTTTACAACTTCACCTATAGAAAGAATATGAAATTTTTGGCTCTATGAAGTGTGGTGAGAAAAGCTTCAGTTGTAGAGTGATATTAGAGATCAAAAAACAACTGAAAAACCAATTTTGAAAGAATGGAAATGAAGGCTTTAAACTATTTTTCTCTTTCTCTTGAAAACTATGAAAACTTGTTTTTCTTGGTAAATAACTAAGGCCTATTCCCCACTATTTATAGGGAGAGAATAGGTTAAAACTCTGATTTTTCCAGCTAATTTGATCAGAAAAAGAGTCCCAACAACTCCTAAAAACTCTGTTAAAGAGAAAACCAAAAACAGATTTTCAGAAATTCCAAAAGAAGAAAGAGCCGTTATGGCTGATGCAGGCCTACCGGTCGACTGCCGGTCGACCGGGACCCTGCTGGCAAAAGAGCCGTTGGAGCTTCGGTCGACTGCCGGTCGACCGATCCAACAAAGGAAACACAGTTTCCTTCTATCGGTCGACCGACCCGGTCGACCGAAAAGATACAGAGAGCAAACGTCTCTTTTCGGTCGACCGGTCAGTTGGTCCGGTCGACCGACAGACATGCACAACCTGTGCATGTCCGGACACAGCAGCCGGTCGACTGCCGGTCGACCGGTCTGCCTGAAACAGGATTTTTTCTGGGCAGTTTATGAGATAGAAATTTTGTAAAAATTCTTTTAAAAAAAATCTGAAGCTAAGTGTTATGCAAAAAATAGTTTATATCATGTTTTAAACAAGTTTTGAAGATATAAAGCTTTGAGTCCATGTATGTATAAACTAAGGCATAAACTTAGAAATAAACATTTTCAAAAACAAAGGAAACATACAAAACAAGTGTGTGTGCAAATCCTAGAGCCAAATTCACATATTCTATCTTTAACAAAACTACACTTACAAACTTCTAGGTGTTCAAGACTTCAACAAGGGCAATCTTCACTTGATCTTCAATATTGCACTTTGAGCCCAAATTGACTTGTCTTGAGTCCAATGTACCTTCCTTTAGGGAAGAATTCATCTCTTTAATATATAAACCTGAAACACACTTAAACAACAATTTATATTAGTACAAATAACTAATATGTTTTGTAATCATCAAAATACACTAAACATGGGTTGATTGTAACCTTGGGCCAACATATATAAGGTAAGGTTATAATACACCTAGGTGTAACTAAGTTAAGTTACACATACCTCTTTTCACCACACAAAAATTTTACTTGGTGAGCAACAAACAAAAATTAATGTGAGTGGTCCCCACAAAGTGTTTAAAGAATATTTTTTGTATGGTGGAATGAAGTGTGTGTAACTTAGTTACACCTATGTTTATCCACACACACACACCACACACACACACACAAAGTTACACACACACACACACAGAGAGAGAGAGAGAGAGAGAGAGAGAGAGAGAGAGAGAGAGAGAGAGAGAGAGAGACTTACCTTGAAAAACGGCGGGATTTTTTCAGCCCCCTAGGGCTGGCGATTCTGGGGATGATCCAGATCCCGATCCTCTTCAGCTGGAGAATGAGATTGAAATCTCTAATGGTGATGCGGGGGCTGCTGCGGACGGTCCTTGGCTTCAGGTGCATCGAAAAATCAGAGGAAAATGAGGAGGAATTTCAATGAAACAGTATCAAAAAATCCTTCTAAGCAAAAGATAGGGCTGGGGACTTTTTATCTTGCAAAAATGGGAGAAGGCGAACCTAGATTCAACCTCAGAAATTCTGCTATGGGTATTAGCTCCAAGTCTGCTGATGCTGTGCGTGGTGCTCCCATTTCAAACCTTGGGGAGTTTCTGAGGACAAGGGGACTGATGAATCTTGATCTCTAAAATATCCTATTGGCACTGGTAAGCAATCTAAGCTTTACTTTGCTCCTGGATCTGCCCTAACTTCGTTGAAAGACATTTGTTTGTTGGGTAGAAAACTTGATGATACTCGCAGACTCTTTTATTCAGCCCTTTAAAACTGCAGGTGGGAATTTTGTTGCAAAAATTGAAAAAGCTGAAGTTGAGTCCAATGTTCAGAAGTGGGAAAAATACTCATGTGGGTTATATCTTAGGAGATAAACCTTTCTATTCTCATCTCAAAGCATGTGTCACTAGGTTGTGGAGACCTAGCTGTTCATTAGAACACTCTAGAGAAAACAGTTATTTTTTCTTCAAATTTGGTAGTCATGGAATGCAACAGAGTTTTACAATCAGGGCCCTGGTTAGTTGATGGTAGGCTAGTAATATTAAAGCAATGGACTGCTGATATTGGTTTGGAGGAGGGACTTATATTCTATTCCTGTTTGGATTAGATTCCGGGCCTTCATTTGAAGTACTGGTCCCAAAGTATTATGAGCAAGCCGGATAGCTTAGTTGGAGTCCCCCTCTTTATGGATAAAGCTACCACTTTCCTTGAAAGGATTGGTTATGCAAGCTGTTTTGTTGGATATCTGCTAATGCTCCTCAAAAGAAATTTGTTTGGTTCGGAGTGGGGAGAGGAGAAGGCCAAGATAGATGTTGAATACGAATGGGTTCCACCTACATGCTCAAAGTGCAAATGTTTTGGACACATTGACTATCAATGTCCTAAGGAAATGTGGAGGCCTAAAGAAATGGCTAATGTCTCTGCATCATCTCTCTCTACAATTTCTGTCCCTACATCCAATGTAGGTAGAGAAGCTAATGCACTTGGTCCTGGTTAGTGCAATGGGGTTCCTTTGGATCAGGGTTAAGAATCTGCTATCTCTGATATCCAGCATTCTATTGTGACAGATTCCATTTCTGGCTCCAATGCTAGTTCTGATAAGCTATGCCTACAGTAACATTCACCAGATCATGTTTCTAGTATAGATATCCCAGATATCCCAGTTTCTGTTCTAGGCCAAGCACCCCAACTTCTGTTACAGATATACTAAAGCTTCAGTGTGACACTAACCATGTATCTGATACTTCATTTTTAGTACCTGATATATCTGCTTCTTCGCAGGCTAAGCTCCAAAATGTTACACGCTCAGTTTCTAGGCTCCAGAATCAGCTGGGTCCTCCATGTATATCCTTTTGTTCTGATGGTGATTTGGATTCTAGTCAGACTGAGGATTCTAATACCTGTCAAGTTGCCCCTGATTTCTCTTTTGTCCCGAGGGGGAGGCTGGAATATCTAAGAGCTCATTACCTGAGCACATTACCTTTCATAATCCTGAATGGGCTAAGGAACTTGAGGAATGTGCAAAGCTAAAGAAGCGAATAACAATAAAGGCAAGGCTATTGATCAACCCCCTGCTGTCCCCAATAGGAGATTGAGGAGCAATAAAGGGGATCACATTTCATTTCAATGACTGTCCTGGTTTGGAATGTTAGAGGTCTCAATAAGCCTACTAGAAGAAGAGATGTTAAAAATCATATTCAACTACTTTCTCCTTCTATAGTTGCTTTATTAGAGACTAAGGTCAAGGAGCAATTTTCTGTGAGAATTATCTTGTTTCCCAAGGGTTGGGCCTACTGCAATAATTATACCCATAGTTATGGTGGTAGAATTTGGGTCTGTTGGAATCAAGAAGTGGGGAAATGTGATGTTGTAGCTAAATCTGGCCAGCATGTTACCCTGTCCGCAAACAATACATGAGGTTTTCTGAGATTTTCACTTTTGTCTATGGGGAAAACTGGCAATCTAGAAGGAAGCCTTGTGGCTAATTTACTCAATACTGCTTCTACACTAAATCAAGTACCTTGGATCTTAGTGGTGATTTTAATGTAGCTAGATATAGTGATGAGAAGGTGGGTGGGAGGTCCCTCACTATCAACAACTACAGGATTTTAATGACTTCATAGGCTCCTTTGCAATGTCTGATATTAAAAACATTGGAGGAAGTAGTCCTGGCATATTAATACTTCTGGGTCCAAAAGGATAGTTGGTAGATTGGGCAGAGTGTTATGTAACACAGCATGGATATAACTTCTTCCAGGATCTTATTGTGAGTATCTCTCTCACCCCCCAGTGATCACTCCCCAATACATCTGCATTTGTTAGAGAAGCAACTGACATGCAAGAAACCATTCAGATTCTTCTATTACTGAAGTGTTCTGGATTTCATGAGGTAGTCAAGAATGCTTGGGAGGTCAGCATCTTTGGATACCCTTATATAGACTTATGTGGGCCCTCAAATCATGGAGCATACAACAAGATCTCAACAATCTACATATGAGAGTTTCTGGGATAAGGAAGCAACTGACTGAGATTCATGCCACACTCAGCACTGATCCTATGAATCCTGTCATCCATAGTGAAGAGGAGTAATTAACTGAACAACTTAATCATTATCTTTCCTTGGAAGAAAGTCAGTTAAGGCAGAAAAGTAGAGTTGATTGACTCTCAGTGAAGGACAAAAACTCAAAATTCTTTCATGCAATGGTAAAAGTCAGGAATTCTTAGAACCAGTTGCACCATCTTATTGATCCTACAGGAGCCCATCTTAAAGACATTTCAGAGATTAGGAAAGCAACCCTAGCTTACTATAATGAGCTTTTCTCACAGGACAACTATTGGAGTGTCTTTCCCAAGATTCTTGTTAAAAGGAAGCTTACCCCTGAGGCAGGTAGTTGGCTTATTAGACCAGTTAGTAGAAGAAGTTAAACTTGCTGTCTTTCAGCTCCATGTAGAGAAAGCTCCTGACCCTGATGGTTTCACTACTGGTTTCTTTCAAGAGAACTGGAGTCTGGTGGGGGAGGGACACTACTGAAGCTATCATATCCTTCTTCAGCTCAGGTAGACTGATCAAAGAGCTTAACCATACCTTTATTGCTTTAGTGCCCAAAAGCCCTGATGCCATACACGTTAATGACTTCAGGCCGATATCTTGTTGCAATACTTTCTACAAATTTATTACCAAAATATTGGCTAATAGACTTTTATATGTTATTGATGGTCTGATATCTGATAATCAATGGGTTTCTTAAGGATGGGCTCATCTCTTATTGCACTCTCCTCTCCCATGAGTTGGTGAGGGATTTCAACAAACATATGGGTAGCAGAGCCTGCATCAAAATTGATCTGAAGAAGGCCTTGACAGTATCAATAGAGAGTTTGTCTACAACATTATGCATTGTATGGGTTTTCCTGCTACTTGGATTAACTGGATTAGGGGATGCTTACAAAAACCTATGTTTTCTATTCAATTAATGGCTCTCCTGCATGTTATTTTGGCAGCACAAGGGGAATAAGACTAGGGGACCCTATCTCACCCTACATATTTGTTATAGTCATGGAATTCTGGTCTATACACATGGACTTGACTATTGCTTCAGGGGCCTTAACAACATTTAAAGAGGGACATGCCAATAGTGGTTTCTCACTTACTATTTGCAGATGATTTGCTAATATTCTGTAAGGCCAACAAGAAAAGCTTCAACACTATCAACTTTCTGCTTGATAAGTTGGCATTGAATACTAGGCTATCCATTAACAGGGGTAAGAGTAAGATTTTCTTGAGTAAAGGGTGCATAGAGGAGATGCTGGCTGATTTGCTTAACATTCCAGTTGGTTACTTCCCAGTTAAATACTTGGGTCTTCCTTTGAATCAAAACATCAACCAAAGGGTTGTATTGCTCTAATTGATAAATCAGGACCAATATTGAGGGTTGGATGGCAAAGTTATTATCCTTTTCGGGAAGGGTCAAACTAATCAAAACAGTGCTTAATGGAGCGCTAGACTATTGGATTCAATCTTTTAAGCTTCCCCTATCATTTTGTAAAGAACTAGAGAGGTTATCAGCAAATTTTCTGTGGAAAGGCCGTATGCATGCATGGAGTTGGTCTTCTATTTGTAAACCCAAACTTGAGGAGGGTGTTGGGGCTCAAAAGGGTGACATACCTCAATGCTGTTGGGGCAGTGAAATTGTTCTGGAGATTCTGTTCCTCTCAGAAATTATGGGCTCTTTGCATGCGAGCTCACTATCTTAAAGGTGCTCTAGTTAGTACAGCTTCTATCTCCATTCTGGATTCTAGTACTTGGAAACAAATAGTTCAGTATAGAGACATTGCTTGAGGAGGAGGATTAAAAAGATTGGAAATGGCTCGAACACATTTTTGTGGTATGACAACTGGATTAAAAACTACTCTCTGCTGACTTTGTTAGGGCTACATGCCCCACCTGATTTCTCTAAAGAGTGGAAGGTTGCTACAATCTTAGAAGATGGTGAGCGGTGCATGAAATTGAATGAGTTGCAGCAGGTCTGGGATGATATCCTCTCTGTTAAGTCTGGCAGTGGCCTAGATTCATGGCATTGGACTAATACAAGCAGCAATACGAGTGCACATTAAATTCTGCTTGGTCTGCTGTAAGAACTATGAGTTCTATATTTCCTTTTTACCAACTGGTTTAGGCCCCCTCTACATCCCCAAAAATGTCTACTTGCACACTAAGAGCCTTGCATAATAAGCTCCTTACCTGTGACATTTTGATGAGTATGGTGTGATCTCACAAAACATGTGTGCACTTGCTCCTCTGTGGAAGAGAATAGAGATCATCTCTTTTTCAATTGTCCCTACTCAACCTATATCTGGAACTTATGCAGATTGAAGCTTGGACCGTGCGCAGAGGGCAATGACACCTTAATTGAAAGAGTTTCTGAACTACAGAGCAGATTCAAGAGTAAGAACAGGACAACTGCTGTAGCTTGATTGTTTTTAGATCAGCTATTTGGCATATTTGGAAGAAGAGAAACTCTAGAATTTTTCAAAGGACTACTCCTCACGAAGTGGCAGTATTTAAAAGATTGTATGCAGATGTGCATTTGCTACTACAGTTTTGCATTTGGCCTGGGGGATCATGACCCATGATCCTATCTTGTGCAATTGGAGTTGATGTTTTTACTTATGCTTTAGCTTTGGGTTATGACTGTCTGAGATTGTATATGAGTGTATAAGCTTTGGGTCAACCTTTGCTCATTACTTTGTCTACTATAGTAGAGGGTGATGACTATGATCCTCTCCCCTCTTCCCTCTCAAATTCAATCCTACGACATCCGAATGCAAGTTCATTCCATTGAAGTTGATCTACATTATTTCAAGTAACTAAAACAAATAATCATGTATTTTGAATACTTTTTGCCTATTCATTAAGTAGGCGCAAAATGGATGATCGAAATAGTGAGTTGGTTGGTTTAATGGTGTAGAATATTTGAAATCTAAAAAAATTGATGTATAAGTGTTTTTAAGTGTTTAGATCATGATGGAATCGTCAGATCGAGAATTTGTATGTCTAAAGACGTAGATCTAAACAATATACTATTTTTGAATGTCTATTTTACACCTGCTTGATGGATGGGCAAAAAGTATTCAAAAATATATGATTTTTGGTTTTTTATTTATTTGAAATAATGTAGATCAACTTCAATGGAATGGATCTTACATTCGGATGTTGTAGGGTTGTATTTGATGGGAAGGATTCAGACTCGAATCCTTCCAGAATGACACAAGTCTCTCTCTCTACACACACATAGATATAATATATAATATATATATATATATATATATATATATATATATATATATATATATATATATATATATATATATATTTCTGATATCTATGAGATATGGAACTGTTCCTTAGAGTTTAATTCACGTTGAGAAAAACTAAACTAATAAAAGGTGTTGTGAGCATTATTAGATTTATATATCTCTAAAGAACTACATCTTTATTGATATTCAAGAAAGCTATAAAATACATGTTACATAAATTCATGAGACAAAGTCTTCTTATATAGATCATATAACACAATCTATTCTAACTATAACTCCAAATACTACTAGAAATCAAATACTTTTGATACTATTTCTATAATATAATAAACCTATTATATTTAACATTTTGTCTCAAACCCACAATAGTAAGAGCATTAAGAGTTTGCCCAACAAAAACTCAAAACTATGTACTAAAACTGCATTAGTGTGAATTGTTAATGTCGAACTTATTGCATTGCTTATACGAATTAACAAAGACGAGTTGCCAAATTGTCAAAAATGAATTGCTGAAAAACCAAAATAGAATTCATACAAATCCTTCCCTCTTCTGTAGGACTAGCAAAATCGAGAGCCAAACCAAAACTGAAAAAAACGAAATTGGACTGAGACGAATTGTTGAACACAAACTGTCAAAATTCAAATCAAACCAAATGAGAAGTTTAGTAATCAGAAACAAAAACTGAACAAATTTGAACCGAACGGTTAGATGAACCAAACCAAAGAAAATCATTCGAAATTGGACCTAACTAAAGATGTTTAAACCAAAAATCTGTCCAAATTCGGAACCAAAATAAATCTTCTAAATAAATTCACCAACGGATCTGCACTTCCATTGGTGACTAGATGCATACCAATCTTCAAACGAAAGATCTCAAAAACCAAAATACCAAACAAAAATTTTCATGCTGAAAGTGTTAAAATTGGGTCTTAAATCATCGATTCCACACTAATATGTACAAAATCTGCTCTAAATAGTAAAATCCACCAAATCCACTTTCACCATTGCATTTAAAACCCAGCATTCTTGAAATCAACACTAAAATTACCAAAATAATGTGGAAGAGGATAAAAAAAAAATCAAGGGATAGAGTTTTTAAACTCAATTTGGCAAGACATAATTTTTGGAGAAGAGGACCTGGTCAGTCGACCACTCGGCCGACCAACGTGCCCAGCAGCAACAGACAGGGTCAGTCGATTGCTCAGTCAACTGAAGTGCACAGTTGGAAGAAATAGGGACGGGTCAGTCGACCAACCAACAGAGCGCAGGCGCATGTATATTTGACCTAGCGGTCGACCGCATATGGCACAGAAAACTAGTGGATCGACCGCGCTCAGTCGACTGACCAACAGAGAGCAGGAGGGCACTGAGCAGATGGCATAGCGGTCGATCGCCCAATCGACAGCTTTAAGGGGTCGATCGACCAACACACAGTTCTGGCGCTCTCCTGATTGGTTTCTGATTTGGATTCTGATCTGATTTCAGAGTTTTTGGTTTTTTCTTTCTTCGTGGATTCTCTGGCTATATATTGAGGGCATCTTATTTGTAACTTATAATGGTGATTTGATTAATAAGATCTCTCTCCTTTCTACTCTGAGGACAGGCAAATTGTTGAACCTCGTTAAATATCATGTTTTCTACTTTATTCTTTGTTCGTGCGTTTGAAATCACCTAGAGGGGGGTGAATAGGTGATGGCTATACTAAGTGACAAATAATGCGGATTAATAACAATTAACAATAAACAATAACAATATTAAAACTTGCAAGGAAGTAAACAAATAATAGTGCAAGTAAAGGAGAGAGAGTTTAGAGATAAGTGGACAATCGCAAACACGAGAATATGTTTCGAGGTTCGAGCCACTGCTCTACGTCTCCGCCTTCAACACGATGAAGGATTTTCACTATGCTTGATCCCACTGGATCATCAATACAAGTTCTCACTAGGACTCTTCGGACACACTTGTTCTCTCTCACGGTGCCGCAACACCGACTTAGAGCTCACTAGCTCGCTTGAGGCCGCAACCTCTACAACTTCTCAATATGAGGAAACAGTGATCAGCACTTGACCACAAACAAAGCTCACATGCACAATCCTATAACCAAGATGAGGAGATGAAACTTTAGGGATTATGTGGTGCTAAAACAAGTAGAGAAGTAGAAGAGAAAGCTTCAAGCTAAAACACAAAGGATTGAAGATTTTGGCTCAAGAAAATTCTTTTTGCTAAAAGGCTAAACTTTGAGAAATTTTAATTTTACTCTTGTAAATGTTTTATTTTAGTTGTATAACACTCTCACTATTTATAGGGGATGAAAACATGGTTAAACAAGCTAAAATATTTGTTGGGAGAAGCCCCAACAAAAAAATAAACTAAAATATAGCCGTTGGAATCTGTCAGCAGACTCTGGCTGCTGTTGATTGACCGGGCCGGTCGACCGCCAACGGTCGGATTTCCGACCGTTGGGAAATCAGTCGACCGAGCGGTCGACCGAAGTCCCAAATAGAGAGTGACCACTCTCTGTCGGTCGATCGGACCGGTCGACCGGAACAACAGAGAGCTCTGCTCTTTCTGCCGGTCGATCGGGACGGTCGACTGATGTGCACAATGCACATTGGTGCATGTCAGTTGACCGCCCGGTCGACCGACAGAGCAGTTTTACTCTGCCAGCGGTCGACCATGCGGTCGACCGGACAAGGCCAAAATTACAGTTTGAAAAACTTTTGAAGTGTTTAATTTTTCCAATAAATTTTCTTTAGACGGGTAGATACAAAATAGAGTTTTAGGGCTAGGAAAGATCATAGTGTGATCATAGATCAACACTAATAAAATTTGAACTATATTTTGATAAACATTCTTTTTCTAAACTAAAAATCGTTTTTCTAAAAACTTATTTTTTCAAAAACCGATTTTTCCAAACTTTGTTTTTCTGAAACTTTATTTTCTAAAACTTTGTAAGAAATTTTCTAATAAAATTTTGTTTGAAAGCATGAAGCAATATCAAATGTGTGTGTGACAATCCCAAGGTTATCAACCTCTATCATCTCGGTTTTGACAAATTGACTATAAATTCTAACTAAAAGAAAAAAGCAAAGATACAAATCTTGTATAGTCTTCTCAACTGTTTGATTGATCCTTGAGCTCTTCTAGTGTGCTAGGCTCTGGGATCTAAATCCTCGCGGCTTCCAAATGTGAGTCTTGTGTAAGAGCCGTTAATCAACCTATGTTTTACCTAAAACTCATTTAAAACAATCTTGTTAATTCCTAACTTCATATGGTTTGTAATCATCAAAACTTAGGGCTAATGGCCTTTGGGCCAACAGCGTTGTGACTGTTCTCGACAACTATAATAGTTGTTCTGAATTTCCGCATGACCCAACAACTGGTATCAGAGCTTTCAGGTTCATTGGGATTGGTGGAGTAGATCATTTTCGGAAATCCAATCTAGGGTTTGTTTGGAGCTAAAGTTTCAACTTTTATCTATTTGGATCTATTTTCATTAATTAGTTTTCGCAGTTGTGTTTAGTTTTCTGGAGAATATGGCCGAAGTTAATCAATCAACGGTGAAGACCATTACTATTCACCAATCGAAGATCGATGTGGTGAAGTTTGATGGCACGAACAACTTTAGTATGTGGAGATGGGAGGTGATGGATGTGCTGATCGCATCAAATATGGAAGACTCTCTTCTATATGACAAGAAACCAGAGGAGATCTCAGAGAGAGATTGGGACAAGATGAACTGGACAACATGTGGCATCGTCTTATATTATTTTACGCAGGATCTGAAGTATTATGTGATGATAAAACTTCTGCAAGGAAGATTTGGAAATCCTAAAGAGAAACTATCTAACAAAAAGTATTGAGAACCGCTTACATCTCAAGATGAGGCTTTACCACTTCCAGTTGAAGAAGGAGATTTTTATCAGCGAGCATATGAATAACTACACAAAGCTTCTTCCAGATGTAGATAATGTGGATGAAGTGATCAAGGACAAGGACAAGGCGTTGATCATGTTAGCTCTCTTTGGATGATGATTATTAGACCTTCACCCTCATCAATGATAAACAATCCCTTAGCTACAATGAGGTATCGGCTACTCTTATGAACCATGAACTGAGATGGAAGGTGTAGGCTGTCTAAAAATCACCAAGACAAGCCACCAAAACGCAGAGATCCAAGATCATCTTCGCGAATCCTTGTGCCTATAGAAGGTAAAGGAGTCCTACAATAGCACATCAGCAGAGGTATTGACTGTAAGAGGAAGGAGTTCGAATCAGAAGGGCAAAGGTGACCGTGGGAGATCGAAGTCCAGGACAGATTTAAAGAAGAATCAGTGTGCTTTCTGCAAAGAGAAATGACACTGAAAAATTGATTGTCCGAAGCTCAAGAACAAGGAGTCGAAGCCAAAAGTAAATATCGCACAGGTGAAGAGTTTACATGTGGATGGTTCGGATTCTGACTCATCAGTTGTTTCACTTACCATCACTACCCCTACAATTTGTACTCAATATCTCTGAGTGGATATTGGATACGGACGCTACATACCATGTTTGTCCCAAACGGGATTGGTTTGCTAGCTGTGAGAAACTAAATAGTAGTTTGGTGCAAATGGGCGATGACTCTTCATGCAACATTGATGGAGTTGGTATGGTTCTTATCAAGATGTTTGATGGGATGGTGAGAGAGCTGAAAGATGTGAGATACATTCCTCAGATGAAAAAAAATATTATCTCTATTGGAGCTTTGGAAGCACATGGTTTATAGTTTTCTGGTAGAGATGGAGTTCTCAAGACACTCAAAGGCTCTATGATTGTGTTGAAGAGTGTCAGGCGCAATAACCTCTTTTACTTGAAGGGTAATACTATTACAGGACAATTGGCAACTTCAGTTGGTTTAGGTGATGATTCGACCAGGCTATGACATACGAGGCTAGGACACACAGGGAGAAGACTTTGGAAGCTCTTACAAAGCAATGATTGTTGAAGGGTGTCAAGACCTGCAAATTGGAGTTTTATGAACACTGCATAATTGGCAAGAAGACCAAGATGAAGTTTGGCACTTCACCGCACAAAGAGAATTCTTGATTACATTTACACAGATATTTAGGGACCTACCAAGACGGCATCACTTGGATGTATGCATTACTTTTTGTCATTTACTTAAGCTTTTTCTAGGCATTATTGGGTGTATACCATGAGACAAAAAGGAAAGTCTTGGATTTGTTTGTGGAGTGGAAGAAGCATACGGAGAAACACATACAATGAAAGATCAAGGTACTTCGTTCGAATAATGGTGGTGAGTATACTAGTGATCCATTCCTACAACTATGCCGTGATGAGGGCATATGAAGCACTTCACAGTTAGAAAAATACCGCAACAGAATGGGGTGGCTGAAAGGATGTATCGTACTTTGCTGAAGAAGGTTTGATGTATGTTATCAAATTCTAAATTGTTAAAATCTTTTTGGGATGAGGCATTGATGTATGTATGTCATCTCATCAATAGGTTGTCATTGTCTGTGATAGGAGGCAAAACTCCCGTGGAGGTTTGGTCAGGGAAAGCTGCTCAAAACTACGATTCACTTAGGATATTTAGATGTCCTATCTATTATCTGTTAAGGAAGATAAGTTGGATCTAAGAGCGAAGAAAGGTATGTTTTTGGGGTTTAAAAGAGAAGTTAATGGCTACAAAATATGGGACCCGAAAGACAAGAAGACAATTTTGAGCAGGGATGTCACATTTGATGAGGCTTCATCATTGAGGCCTACTGACTCTCAGCAGGTGGAGAGTAAGAAGACCAAAGAGTTATTACAGCTGGTGGAGAGTGATGCCACTCCACATGCTCCAGGTAGTTCAGTATCATTCGAGATTCCATCGACAGTGACGCAGGATGGAATCATGTAGTCTATAAGGATACTGAAGACACTGAGAATCGAGGACATGTTATGGGCCTAGTCCAAGATTCTGTTGCAGCTAGACGAGGAAGAAGAAAAGCCCGCATGACTCCGCACAAATATGATTGTGGCCTATACACTCCCGGTCATTGAAGATGCTATTCCATCTACATATAGAGAAGAAGAAATCAGTTCTGAGTATGAGATGTGAAAGGAATCTATATTGGAAGAGATGAACTCTCTTCATAAGAACGACATTTGGGAATTGTCTGAATTGCCCAAGGGGAAGAAAGTCATTAGTTGCAAGTGGGCGTATGCTAAGAAGTAAGGATCTCAAAATGGAGCTACTGTTTGTTACAAGACCGAGTTGGTAGCAGAAGGCTATGCGTAAAGAGAAGGTATTGACTACAATGAGGTCTTCTCACCCATTTTAAAACACACTTCCATTCGGATATTGTTGTGATGGCACAATATGACTTGGACCTAGATCAACTCGATGTGAAAATCGTCTTTTTTCGTGGTGATCTTGACAAGGTGATCTTTATGACTCAGTTGGTGGAATTTAAAGCTGCAGAAAAAGAAAATTTAGTTTGCAAGCTGAAAAAATCGCTGTGTGGGCTGAAACAATTACTAAGGCAATGGTACAAGCGTTTTGACAGTTTCATGCACGTCAAGGAGTACACAAGAAGTAAATATGACCCATGTATTTACTACGACAAGTTATCAGGTGGAGAGTATATTTATTTGTTGCTATATGTTGATGATATGCTCATGCTTCCAAGAGTAGATCATCTATTAATAGGTTGAAGAAACAATTGTCTTCAGAGTTCGATATGAAAGGTCTAGGCGAAGCAAATAAGGTAGTTAACATGGAGGTTGAGAGAGATAGTGATAGTGGCAAGTTTCGCTTGACTTAAAAGGGATATTTGCAAAGGTACTTACAGAAGTTAAATAGCAATGGTGATATGAAGTCTGTAAGTATACTGCTGACTCTTCACTTCAAGCTTAAAGCTATTGTGTCTCCTACTATAGTTGAAGAACGTGAGTATATGTCTCATGTACTGTGTGCCAGTGCAGTAGGTAGCTTGATGTATGCTATGATGTGTACAAGGTCCGATTTTTCACAAACCGTCAATATGGTTAACAGATACATGCGCGATTCCTTTAGGGGTCATTGGGAGGCTGTGAAGTGGATTCTATGGTACATCAAAGATACTATAGATGTTAGATTGGTATTTGAGAAGGATACTAATGGTAAGTAAGAGTGTACAGGGTATGTTGACTTTGATTGTGCAGGAGACTTTGACAAGCGCCGATTTACGATGGGATATGTCTTCACATTATCCCGAATACCAGTAAGTTGGCACTCGACTTTATAAACTTGCGTCACTTTGTCGACAACAGAAGCAAAGTATATAGCCATGATAGAGGCTATAAAGGAACACATTTGATTTCAAGGATTGCTTGATGATTTGGGGATCGAACAAGATCAGTTGAAGATCAATTGTGATAGTATGAGTGTTATCTATTTTGCAAAGAACCATGTTTATCATGCACGGACAAAGCACATCGATGTCAGATTTCACTTTTTTAGGGAGATTCTCGAAGAAGGTGATCTATTGCTCGAGAAGATTCACACGAAAGAGAATCTGGCGGACACGCTTACCAAGATAGTCCTAGGGGCTAAGTTTAACCATCATAAGAACATACTCCACATCCTTCTAGTTGCTTGAGTTCGGTGAAGCTTGTTTGGATGAACTATATGTGGCTTGATCCCTTGGGCATTGAGTAGGTAGGCAGTCCTAATGGTATAGCCCGCTTGCTGAGTTTATTAGGATTTTGCTTGTTTTTAAGAGGAGATGATGTCCAAAGAAGATTCAATTGAATTGGAGAAGAAAGAAGACTTGGAAAAGAAGAAAATCCAGAAGAAAAATGTGATAGTCGACAGGCTTGTCAATTACACCTAGTAGGCTGTTGATAGGACCTGTCGACAACAAGATACAGAGAAGAAGAAGCAGCTCAGTCTGTCAACAGGCACTATCCGCTGTCGATAGACTGTCACACCTGCCGACATGCCTGAGAAGGCTGTCGATAGCCAGTAGCCAGGATGAGATTCAGGTTTCTTTTTTCTGATACGTTCAAGTTTCTTTTCTGGTAGACTCTGAGTAGAACTTAGTTTCTATCCAATGAAGATCTGTTTCTAAAGATTAAAGGGTTTAGAATTTTTCTAGATCAGGAAGATCAATTCCTACAAGGATTGATCAAGTTCGTCAAGCATTTGACGACCAAGATGATCTCGTAGTCCGAATAGGATTTTGTATTCTAAAGTCCTTTAAATAAAGGTTGTAACCCAGTAAATTGTAATATGACGAAAGATAAGAAGTCAAGAAAGAGAGAAGAAGGTGACTGTATATAGAGAGAAGGTATACTCTTATAATCTAGGAGTAGATCCAAGGGGAAGGCGAATACTCTTGTGAGATTAAGGGGAAGGTTAGATCTCTATTGTACCAAGTTTATTAATAAAACTCCCTCAAGTTCTCTTCCCGTGGATGTAGGCCAAGTTTAGGCCAAACAATATTAAATTCTTTTATTATTGTTATTACTCTTTTGTATTCGTATTGCTAGTTTACACTACAATAGTTTTTCTTTTACAAGTATTGATCATATCGCCAAGGTCTCCACTGTGCGTAACAATTAGTATCAGAGCGCCAGTTGTACACAATAATTGGTATCAGAGCTAAAAGTTCATGAAAGACGATATGTCGAAGATTGGAATTTCTGGGAGCAAGTTCGAGGTTAAGAAATTTAATGGGAAAGAAAATTTTGATTTATGGCAAAAGAGGGTGAAGGCATTGTTGGTGCAACAGGGTCTTAACAAGACTTTGCAGGAAAAGTTAGCAAAATCTGTAGGTACGTCAAATGAGGATTAGAGAAGGAGATGGATTTAAAAGCAGCAAGCACGATCCAACTATGCCTAGCAGACGAGGTCTTGTAAAATGTGATGATGAAGAAATGAATACGAGTTTGTGGTCAAGACTAGAAACATTGTATATGATAAAAAATCTCTCTAACAAGCTGTATCTTAAGAAACAAGTACATGAGCTATGCATGAAGGAAGGGACAAAAATGTTAGAGCATCTAAGCTTCTTCAAAAAGGTCACCAGTGAGTTTCTAACCGTTGATATCAAGATCGACGAGGAGGACAAGACATTGATACTTCTCAGCTCTCTTCCACAGTCATACGATCACATCATCACCATATGCTCTACTGTAAAAAAGCTCTCATCTTGGAAGAGGTTACGTCAACTCTCTTATCAAATAAGATCAGGAAAGGGCTAAATCAAGAGGAGTAGGAAGGACTGGGTTTGGTGGTCACGGGAAGGAAAGAGAGAGGAGAAGGAAAGAAAAGTCCGGATTCATCAAAAACGTGTCATTTTTGTCCCATGGAAGGCCATTGGAAGAATGACTGCAAGCATCTGAAAGAATAGTTGAAGAAAAAGAGGCAAGTTGTAGAGGCAACATAGAAATAAGCGGTGTATCAGACACCGAAGTATTAATATCTTCCTATATTGAAGACAACACTTCTCAAGATAAAGACTGGATATTTGATTCTGATAGTATGGTTCATGTATGTTCCCATTAAGAGATATTTAACTCTTTGATTGTAAAAGAGGAAGAGACTATCGAGATGGTAGATGGCTCGACTTGCGAGGTCATCGGCACTGGGACAGTCAAGATTACATGTAGAGATGGGATGGTGCGTGCTTTAGAGGCGATCCGGTATATCCCAAAGGCACTATACAATCTAATACCTACAGGGGTGCTCGATGGAGGAGGATACCAGATCCAAGTGCAACAAGGTGTTATCACGGCTAGCCATGGAGACAGGGTATCCAGAAAGAAGAAAAGTATAGAGGGTTATACAAGTTGAAGGAAGGAAATTCAGTTCGAGGTAGAGTTTCAGGGATAAACTTGGAAGGGAGTTCGTCGCGAGGTTAAGCTTCAAGGAAGACTGCGACGGGACATGAACTGGGTCAAAGTATTGAGATTGGACACACAAATTATGTATTTATTATTACATTCTTACATTCATCTTGTAATAAATATCCTATTCACCTCGTCTTAATGTCTAAATTCATGCAGGATTTGATTAATGAAGGGAGAGAAGCAAATACCAAATAAAGATCAGTTAAATCAGATTTATATGGATCTATCTGGTTGCTTGAAGATAAAAGGGGATATTGTCAAATTCAGAGCAAAACAGAGAAGATAATATTAGATAAAAACCAGTTAAACCAGATTTTTGAAGTTTATTTGATTGCCTGAAGAATCAATGAGATAAAGACAAATCCAGAAGTCTAAATGCAACCCTATCAATATACAAAGGGATAACTAAAGGATTGTGATGTATATTTAGAAAAATCAGAGAGATAAGATACAATCCAACTAAAGATCAAGAGATAACAAAAATTTATCTCCAACCTTATCAGAAGATCTTTTCTTTTGGGCAAGCGATTTTGTTTATATCTCCACACGCATTCCTCACTTCATCTTCTCCTATAAATACTATTAGAAGGCAAAGGCCACAACTCCTGTAGAGAGAGCTTAGGCTAGGTTTTTACCTTAGTTTAGTTTAGAGTTTTGTTTTTCTTTTAATGTAATTTTCAGATTTTTTTTTCTAACTTAGAGGAAAGAAGAGTTTCATGAGAGAATGAGAGTGAAGCTTGTACTGAGCTTGACACCAGTGTAAGTATTCTTTTTTCTTTCATTTTTTACTTATTGAATCTAAAGTTATATTTTGTTTATATTTTTTGTTCTTCTTCTTCTACTTTTCTTCTTTTTGGTTTTGATGATAATCCAAGTGAGTCGAGTAGCATCGGTATTGCCTTGCCTTTGTGAGTGCCACTGACACCTCACGATGATGGGTTCCTTCTTAAAGTCCGTATCATTTCATGCTTGCTCGTCGAAGTTCTTGATGATGTAATGTGGATGGAGGACTAAGTTCAATCTTATGGGTTATGCGGTGATTGCCTCCGAATCAAGGCAAACATGCTGGCAATACAAGGTACGTCATCAACCAAAAGAGATAAGTAAGTATTTTTAGGTTTCGCTTTTTTCTTTCAGTTCATTAGTTTAGATCAATTCCAAGCACTAACTCTATTTTCTTTATTCTTTTTATTTCTTTGTTTAATGTAGTCTTCCATTTTCCATAATCACCATCTTCTCTTATTACCACTTTCTTCAACTTAACATAACTTTTCCTCTTTTCTTTTAAAGAACAAAAAAGAACTTTTAACCAGTTTTAGTAAGTTGAAAGAAACTTACTAAAAGCTTTTAACTCAGTCCCTCCTTGTGGATCATGATCCGCATAGCCACTTGCTATAGTGGTAGAATTGAGAACCTTGCAATCTATTTCTAAATTCTGTATTTTCTATGTGTAGGTTACCCTCAATCAAATTTTGGCACCGTTGCCGGGGAGGGACGGATAAGTTTTTCATTTTAATTTACTGAATTGGTTAAATTTTCCTTCTTTTTTACATGCAGGGACCAAATTCGGGAAACTAAGCACTGTAGTGGACATATTGCTACTCTGTGCCTCTGTCAAAGAAGGCAGAGCATCAGAGCCCACAACTTTGCCACACAAACATGACAAAAGCCGCATTTTCACGAAAATTGTGGAGGACTACTGACAGAAATTTCTTACAGGTTACTTGAAATTTAAAGATTAAGTTTCTGCAATTTTTAGGTTTCTTGTTTAACATATTCTGCACATTGTACTAACTCAACAGTAAAGATGATTGTTAAATGCAAAAAATAGTTTAGACTTTACATTTAGGGCATTTGTCTATTTTGTTATATTTACATTACTGTCAAAGAGTGCTGAAGCTAAGATATGTATTCATTGCATGTAGCATAGGAAACATTCTTGTATGATTTAATTGTCTTGAGTGTTACTTTTTGCTATATATCTGCACATTTGCACGAAAACAATTAAGGGCTTGTCCTATAAGTAAGATAAGGTGGGAAGTTATTACTCTACCTTAGCCCACAAACCATCTACTCAATCATAACCAAGCTTAATTAAAACTAAGTAGACCTTGGTCCTAGGTACATCTAGAACTCAATAGGAGACTGACCTGAGGGAAAAGTTGATTAGAAGTCGACTCCTGTCAAATTAGTGTCAAAGGTGAGGGATTGAGACGTGAAACCTCGAAGAACATTGTTTTGGCATAATTAGGCCCGTTGTTTAGGCACGGATACCTCCCACTAGTCATGCCCCTACCTGGCCGATTAACTTGTGGTTAAATTCTGCTATATACCCTTGTGGACAGTTTAACCAGTTAGGAGTCATGTAGGTCTAAGATCTACTCTAATTTAGACTAGATTTTTCTTTTTTTTTGTTTGTTTATTTTTTGTTTTGAAATATTGGTAATATGGATTATAATTACAATTACTCCAATGCATATAGTGATCCATACTTTACCTGAACCTCTTTTGCCTCAGATACTAGCAACCCAGCATTTTATAACTCTGACCAACTAAATATGCCGGATTGGTCTTATCCGAATCAATATATGCCCCAGTTATAATATTATAAATAAGACTGGAACAATCATCACCACTCTTCACAGAGTCAATGGGGATACAACTCTCCTGAGTCATATGGTCAACAATCTTACCAATATCCAGCTTTGTATACTCCTTTTCAAGATCAACCTATAGAAGAAAAATTGAATTTAGAAAAGTTTTGAAGCCTTCCTTGAGTCCACAACAGACTTAAGTATCCTAAAAAATTTCCAAATCCAAGATCCCTACTCTATGTTCCTAGTCTCACAACAAGAAGAAGAACCTACTGACTTAGAAATGAGTATGAAAAATCTGATTCAGTCTGAAAATGATTTTACTCAATTTATCAATAGGTTAGAAGCACAAATGAGTCGTTTAATCAATATAGTAAAAGATAGGAATGAGGAAACCCCACCTAACACATTTTCGACCATTCCTGATTGCTCTAGCCATCTTGATAGAAACAAAAATTATGGTGTCTTGGAAACCTTAACCAAGAGTCAATTTCATCACACTAACTTGAACTCGACTAATCTCAAATTTTGACAAATTAGCAAGTTTTTCATTTAATGAGATTGAACTTGAATGTGAATGTGAACCCGATCCTCAACTTTGTGATTTAGTTTTAAACTTTGAATCTATATTGACTCCAATATTCTTACCCAATTTGGACCCATTTTTCGAGCCAACATTGATTCCCGTGCCTATAGATCTTGAAATTGAATCAACTATTTTGGATAGTCACATTCCATTGATGGGAATGGATGTGAATTTAAATTCTTTGATTTGGAACCAACTATTGAACCAAAACCGACTCTCGAACCTAAACTTGATTTTCCCGAGTTAGTATTGGTTCACGAACCTTTCATTCTTTAGTCCAAGTCAACAATTCACCAAGTCACATTCTATTGTTAGACCAAGGTATAGGCCATAATGACTCCGAGATAATATTCCAAGATTGGTCATATAACCGGGATGATTTTAATGTTAGGGTCTTACATAATCCTATTCACTTGGGGGTGGTAACTCTGTAAATAGGAAAAAGGTCATCGAAGGTAGGTTTCATGATAATCACAATATTTAGATTGGGCAGTAATGCTTAGCCCAATCCGATCATCACCGGAACCACCACCTTGAGGTAACATGTTTCCTTCCCTTTCTTCCTTTTCATGCATATATGCATTAATTCATACATTAAGGACAATGCATGAGATAGGTGTAGGGGAGGATTCTAACATAACATAAGTTTTTTATTTTTAAAAAACTAATATTTTCTTTACTTTTAAAAACTTTTTGAAAAGAGAAACAATATTTTGACCTATTTTTTGTAAAAAATTAAGTTAATTTTAAGGAATAAGAGAATCATAATTAAGATTTCTTATACTTGGTCAAAATAAGATTATTTGCTTGATTTCTAGGGTTAGAAAGAAAAATTAGAAAAGTAATTTAGTTTTAATTTTTACCTTGATGAAATATGCATACTTTATACACTTACACACTTAAGGTTCAAAAACAAAGATTTTTATGCCTTATAAAAAAGACATATATATATATATATATATATATATTATATATATATATATATATATATAATATATATATATATATATATATATATATATATATATCAAAATTCTCTAATTAAGCTGGCTATTTGTGCCACATAAAGCATAAGTATTCACGCCTAAAAGTGATCCATGTTATTAGTAAAATCCTTAGTTTTGTGGCCTTCTTTCCTTGAGTCCTTAAGATCTTGAGTTGTCTTCTCACCCGGTGCCCTAAGACCGTCTGGTTTGCGATTTGGGAGTCACCGACTAAAGGCCAAATAGAACTAAGGGATAGTACTGCTAAAAATTTATAAAAATAAGATATGAGAGTTAGAGTTGACGAATCCAGAGTCAAAATTTCATGATCACAAGGGTAAAATAATAGACTAGATGAGAAATATAGTTTGACTCTTTAGCTTGATTGATAATAAGTTTTTGAATAAAGACTAAGTTTAGAAATGAAAAGTTTAGTTTTTCCATAACTTATAGATTGCTTTATTCTTGCAAAAATACTTCAAATATTTCTCTTTTTTTAAAATGCTTTTTCGAAAATACTAACACTTTGTTTCTCTTTCTTTATGGATTTTATGGGTGTAATCTACTGAAAACTCTTAGAGACAAAACTCATCTTTTAGGGAAAACCTAGAGGTTTAACGGCTTGTTGCACATGCTAAGTGCAATCATGATTCTTATGAAAGTGTGTTAGATTAGTTTGGCTCTATCTTTCTTTGATTTGCTCGAGGACGAGCAATAGATAGGTGTTGGGTTGTGATTGGACACACAAATTGCATATTTTTTATTACATTCTTGCATCCATCTTGTAATAGTATGCTAATCACCTTGTCTTATGTCTAAATTCATGCAGGATATGATTAATGAAGGGAGAAAAGATAATATCAAATAAAGATCAGTTAAATCGAATTTATATGGATCTATTTAGTTGCTTGAAGATAAAAGGGATATTGCCAAATTCAGAGCAAATCAGAGAAGATAATATCACATAAAAACTAGTTAAAACTGAATTTTTGAAGATTTATTTGGTTAGCTTGAAGAATCAAGGAGATAGGACAAATCTAGAAGTCTAAATGCAACCCTATCAATATATCAAGGGATATAGCAAGGATTGGATGTATATTCAGAAGATTCAGAGAGATAAGACACATTCCAACTGAAGATCAAGAGAGAAACAAAAATTTATCTACGACTGTATCTCCAACCTTATCAGAAGATCTTTTTTGTTGGACAAGCGATTTTGTCCATATCTTCACACGCATTCCCCACTTCATCTTCTCCTATAAATACTGCAATTTCAGAAGGCAAAGGGCACAACTCTAGCAGAGAGATCTCAGGCTAGGTTTTTATTTTAATTTAGTTCAGGATTTTGTTTTTATTTTAATGTAATTTTTAGATTTATTTATATAACTTAGAGGAGAGAAGAGTTTCATGAGAGAATGAGAGTGAAGTTTGTACTGAGAGTGACACCGGTGTAAGTATTCTTCTTTTCTTTTTTTTTACTTTATTGAATCTAAAGTTACATTTTGTTTATGTTTTATGTTCTTCTTCTTCTACTTTTCTTCTTTTTGGTTTGATGATAATTCAAGTGAGTCAAATAGCATCGGTATTGCCTTGCCTTTGCGAGTGCCTCCGATAGCTCATGACGATGGATTCTTCCTTAAAGTCAGTATCATTTCATGCTTACTCGCCGAAGTTCTTGATGATATAATATGATGGAGGACTAAGTTCAATCTTATGGGTTATGCGCTGATCGCCTCCAAATCAAGGTAAACGTGCTGACGATCCAAGGTAAGTCATCAACCAAAAGAGGTAAGTAAGTATTTTTAGGTTTCTTTTTTTTTTTTCAGTTCATTAGTTTATATCACTATCAATCACCAACTCTTTTTTCTTTATTCTTTTTATTTCTTTGTTTAACTTAGTTTTATATTTTTCTCCCCATCTTCTCTTATCTACCACTTTCTTCAACTTAATAGATCTTTTTCCCTTTTCTTTTAAAGAACAAAGAAGAACTTTTAACCAGTTTTAGTAACTTGAAGAAACTTATTAAAAACTTCTAACACAGTCCCTCCTTGTGAATCATGACCCGCATAACCACTTGGTATAGTGGTAGAATTTAGAAATAGAAATTGAGAACCTTGCAATCTATTTCTAAATTCTACATTTTTCTGTGTGCAGGTTATCCTCAATCATGTCGCAGAAAAGAGAAAGGGTGTATTTGAACAAGGTTCGGGATGGCCCAAGCCATGACGGTGAATCAGCCAAAGGCCACGGGGGTAGGCACAAGAGTTAAAGGTATACAATATGTTTATAATCAAGAAAAGAATCAAAGTAGTAATCCAAATCTCAAGGTGTTTTGCAAAGTACTTGAAAATCAAGTCAAGTTGGAGATTGTTAGGATTTTGCCTTTATTTTCAAGAGGAAATGATGGCCAAAGAAGATCCAATTAAATTGGAGAAGAAAGAAAACTTAAAAAAGAAGCAAATCTAGAAAAAAAAAGGCAGCAGTCGAAAGGCCTGTCTAACGCACCCAGTGGGCTATCAATAGGACCTGTCGATAGGAAGATACAGAGAAGAACATGCAGCTCAGTCTGTCGACAAGCAGCATCCGCTGTCGATAGACTGGCATGCCTGTCAACAGGCCTGAGAACCAATAGTCAGAATCAAATTCATGTTTTCTTTTTCTGGGGCGTTTAAGTTTTTTTTTTTCTAGTAGACTTTGAATAGAATTCAATTTCTATTCAAAGAAGATCTGTTTCTAAATATGATGGGTTTAGAATTCTTCTACATCAAGGAGATCAACTTTATAAGGATTGATCAAGTTTTTCAAGCATTTAACGACTAATATCATTTCATAGTTCGAATAAGATTCGTATTATAAATCTATAAATAAAGGTTGTAACCCAGTAGATTATAATACGATGAAGATAAGAAGAAACCCAAAAAGAGAGAGGAAGGTGACGGTGCATAGAGAGAATATATACTCTTATAATTTAGGTGTAGATTCAAGGAGAAGACCAATACTCTTGTGAGATCAAGGGAAGGGACTCGATTGTACCAAGTTTATTAATAAAACTCTCTCAAATTCTCTCTGTGGATGTAGGCCAAGTTTCAACCGAACCATGTTAAATCCTTTTGTTATTCTTATTATTTTTTATCTTGGTATTTCTGGGTAGCTCTACAATAGTTTTTTTTTGTAAGTACTAAACATATTACCGAGGTCTCCGCTGCATACAATAATTGGTATCAGAGCGCCAATTGTACGCAATAGAGTTGATATGGTGATTCTGTTAGCCTACATGCCCTTGACCTTAGTTTTGATGATGACTAACTTATGAAGGTTAGTTTGCTAATGATCTTGTGTTTATATAGTTTGAGTTATTGATCAAAATCTTAGTAGAGATTTGACTTCAACAAGAGATTTACAGTCAATGTGTTAAAGCAAACAAGTATTGATTCAAAAGCTCACATCACAACGATCGCATCTAACTCTTTTGGATCAAGTTTGGATCGAGTCGTCTTGGAGATGAAGATCAACGAGAAGATCTCAATTTGTTTAGTATGTTTAGTTTAGATCTTGTGTAAGGATAGCTTAGTTTTGATATGCACAAGTACACACACACACAAGTTCAATAGTTTTGGTTTCAGTTTAAGCATTTTGGATTTTCAAGAATATATTCCTTGTTTTCATGAATAGAAAGAATTAAAAGAAGTTTTACATGGTTTATATATATGTTAGATTTCATCCATAAACATTATTGTTTCATATTGTAGAAAAACATATTTTGATGACTCTAGTTCATGTATTTCAAGTTTTGTTTTTAACAAAACTTATTTTTGAATTTAATGTAAAAAACATAGACATATCTTTTATATGTGTATTGGATTCTATCCATGCACACTATGCTTAAAAAGTATTTAAATATCATATTTTTGTATTTATACAAGTTTTGGAGAAAACGTATTTTCATTTCAAAATTCTAAAGTTTGGAAAATACAGTTTTTGTTTAAAGCTAATACTTCCATGCCACAAAATAAGTTTAAATTGTTTGAAATATGTGTTGAATTTTAGTCACACATATTTGCTCTTCAAATATTATAAGAACTTCATTTTGTGGATTTTATGTGATTTTATGAGATTCTATAGGTATTAAAAAAACCAAAATTTCAAACCGTAAAACCCATTCTGAGCCTGTTGGCGATCGACCGATCGGTCGACTGGACCAAAGCTCGGTCGACCGGTCGGTCAATCGATGTGCACAAACGTGCATAGCAGCCTTAGCCATGGGCCGATCGACCGGCCGATCGACCAATCGTTCAACCGACCAGAGAGTTTACTCTCTGTTTCTGGCCTCGATCAACAGGGCGGTCGACCGACAAGCAAATTGCCTTGGGGCGGTAGACCGGTAACCTCAACGGTCAGAAATCTGACCATTGGCTGGTCGACCGGGCGATCGACTGACAGGTCAATTTTGACCTGTTCTGAACCCCAACAGCTATATTTTCAGACCCCTATAAAAATGGGACATTTGGGGATGTTTCTCTCAAGATTTTTGAAAGCAATTTTTCTCACCTTCTCAAGTATTTTTAACAAAGTTTTCAAAAGAGTTTTTGTGCCAAAATTCTCTATCTTATTTGTGTTCTAAATTTTGAAAAATCAAAGAAAATCAAGTCTTTAGGAATTCTATTTTGTTCTTCATTTTATATATCTATCAAGAAGTTTTTACCAAGTATTTTCTTTGTTGTTTTAATTTCAAATACTTTATTTTCTCACATACTTGAGCTATCAATTCAAATCTACCTAAGGATCTTATTTTTGTGAGAAAATTATTTGTGATCCTTTAAGATCACCAAGAGAATTTGCGATCATTGTATCACCAAGTTGTAAACCTTTTTCTTTGCTTTGGCTTTGTGCCTTCCCTCTTATGTAGAGGCGATTGTATTTGAGAGAGGAGTTGTGTACTCCAAGTGTGAGTTGTAATTTCTCGGTGGAGGTCCCTTTGTGGAACGTCCTATGTGGACATTGTGAAAATCCTTCTGTGTGAAGGCGGAGACGCAGAACAGTGACTTGAATCTCGAAACATATCTTGTGTTTGCGTTTGATCCACTATCTATCAACTCTATCTCTCTTTATGTTTTGCATCGTTATTACATTGCTCATATTATATACATGCTTAGTATATTTGTGTGCCCACACTTGTGTTCAATTAAGAGAGTTTTTAAAGCACCTCAACTCTTAGTTTAGAGGAATCTAGAGGAGTAGTTTCAGATCTCTTCACGGGAAATTCGAACTCACTCTTGATTACACATTGTGTGCTTGCAATTAATTTTTAACTTTCGCATCATTTGTCCTATATTAGCTTGTACACCATTCACCCCTTCTAGGTGTGCTTTCAATTGTATTAGAGTTAGCGCTCCTGATATTCGATTTAATCATCTAGGAGTGAAATCCTCATTTGCTAATCTAGATTGCTTTGCACACATTTAGTTTATACACTCATTAAATTTTTTGCCCCTCTCATGTATGATGTTTTCAACATCGATATGTGAAAATTTAAGATGAGTGCACATCTTAAAGCCCTAGGATTGCATGTTTATTTTGCCACTACTAAGAAATTCTATCTTGTTAATGACAAGCATATAGAGGCAAACACACAAGCATTGCATGCACTTAGGCACATATTTAGTAAAGAACATCTTTCTATTATTTCTCATTGTGATTCCGCTATTGCAGTGTGGAACACATTACTCTCTCCCGAGTAACAAACGACAAATATAGAGAAGAAATCTAGTGGAGATGAGTCCGACCAAGCTTACTTCATGGTCCAAGGGAATGACTCTCTTGAGGTAATTTCGGACACTCAACTAGATGATAATGCTAGCTCTTCATGTGATGATAATGCTATAAATGCACATGCTTTAAATGAATAACTAGCTATATTTTGTGAAAACTTGCTTTCAAAATACAAACTTTTGAAAAGCAAGAGTTTTGAATTAAAAGAAGAAAATAAAATTTTATTTTCAAAACTTGATTTGATTTTGTAAGAAAGAGTTGAGATTTCACATGAGAGGGACTTATTAAAAGTTTAACTCGATCTTCCTTTAGAAGAAAATGAATTTTTGAAGAATAAAAATGATTTTGATATTGTTTTGAAGAAGAATGAGGTTTTGTATTCAAAACTAGATTTTGTTTTAAAAGAAAATAATTCTTTAAAAAATAAAATTATTTTAATTTCTAAAGAATTAGAATCTATTTTTTTTAGAATTTTTTTTTGAAAAATGATTTTACTTCACATATTTGCCATGCTAATATAACTTTATCTTCTAGCGATAAACATGTTACTTGCTCCACTTCTTTTTCAAGTATTAATAATGATATTTGAATATTGAAGAAAAGTGTAGATTGTTTGGGCTCCACTTTGAGCTAATATGTCATGAACCACACACGATTGAAATCTATGTTTCGAAAGAAACATACTCCATATATTCATACATACCCTCACAGCATACACATGCTCATCATGCTAACATACATGATTACACGTATGCTCATGTGTACACTTGTACACATTGTGGACGTACGGGCCACCTTGTAAAGTTTTATTATGATAGATTACATAATTCAAAATTTTCAAATAAGTTTGCTTGGGTTAGGAAAGGTGCTTACCCTCATGGATTCAAGAAAGTGTGGGTGTCAAAAATCACTCCTATTGTAATTGATGTAGATGTGGGCTCTCCCAAGATGTGAGAGTGTTGGTGCTTGATGGTGGATGTATTTCGAACTCAAAGATCATATCTATGGATGCATCACTTTCAAGAGATGTTTAGGTGGGAGAACCACCATTATTTTGAGCCCTAAAGACTAGTTCTATTGTTTTGATAACTATCTCTAACTTCTTATTTTGTTTTTGGATTAATATTAATATTTTAGCATTATTGGTTTTCATGCTCATAATGTTTAAATGCAATGTCTATCAAACTTGTGATATACATAAATAGTCTTTGAGACACACTGATATTTATATGGATTCATATTTTTTCTCTATTATTTAACTAATATGTATATCCTAATTCTAATAGCACGTGCATTTAGCGTAATGATCATGTTTGTTTATATTTTTGTGCTTTATGTTTTGATTCCTTATTTAGATGTAGTTTTCATTAAAACTTATGTTTATACTTGTATAATTAGTGAGCTACACTTGATTATCATGTATTTGTACTTCATTGCTCATTTGTACTCATTTCATGTACTTATGTAACCTTTTTTTTGATGATTCTTGCATCTTTACTTATTTTTCTTATTTTTGTGTTTAGCTGCATGTATATGTTAATTTTGTCTAAAATTATAGTTATACATGTTTATCATAGAGTCACTTTCTTTTTCATTTGTTATTCATTTGTGGACTCGTTTATATTTGGGATATGTATATATAGTTTAGTTTCGACAAAACATACATCTACCTTGAAACTTGTTTAGTTTTGGTTAAAATTAAATTTTTCATAATTTCATGTTTTTGAGTAAGGAATTTCATGCGAGCTTTATTGATTTATTTTCATGTATATGATCCTTACATGAATCTTGTACACTCTATATATCTTTTGTTTTCTCATGGTTTGATCCATGAGCCTATATATGCTTTATAAATTTTTGAGTGTCAATTATCGTGTAATTTTCATATATTATGAAATATATATTTATTTTATTCCTTACTTGAAGGATTTCGTACTAGTTTTCAAATCATCGTAAAACTAATTTTGTTATTCTTCAATTTAGTAGTATTTTTAAACTATGCTAAAATGATCTTCAAATCAGATTTTTGAAAACTCCTACCATCTAAAGGCGGTTGGATGGGCGACTATGCCTTCTATACTTTTATTGATTATCTTTCAAACATGTGCATGATAGGGTGGTAGGTATAAGTTATACATAATCTTAATGAAAATTTATTTTTTTTTGTATATTCAATTTTGTTTTCTATATGTATGCATTACATTTTAAATTGATATTATATTGCTCTGATCATACATACATATAGATATTTTCTTGTGTTTATTTTACAATGTTCATACATATAGAACAAATTAATTTTATGCTAAGCTTTATGTTTTTAATGATAATTGATTTCTTTATAAGCTTATACATTATTTTTATTGGTATTTCATAAAGGGGGAGAAAAATTCTTGTTTTATCTTTCAATTGGTTTTATTTTAAATTGGTATCTTACTCTCACTTTTATGATGAAAAATATCTTATTTTGGTATTTGCTAACATTTTCAATATTGATATCAATAATCTTAATTGGTATTATTCTCAATTTTGTATCTTTATTGTAAATTAGTTCTAATGTTTACCTAAAAATTTACTTTTTACTTTTTTTGTTCATGGATTCTCTGACTATATATTGACAGGTGCTGTAACCTTATTTGCAACCTGTATTGGTGATTTGATTAATAAGATCTCTCTCCTTTCTGTCCTAAGCACGTAGGCAAATTGTCGAATCTCGTTAAATCTCGTATTTTTTAATTATTTTCTGTTTGTGACTTTGATATTGTTCTCAACAACTCTGATAGTTGTTGCAATCTCTGAATCTCCAGAGGCCCCAACAAATCAGATGCCAAGTCACAGATTTATTGACCAAATAATTAAGTTGTCTAATTAACAGAATTTTCCAAACTGACAGAATTTCAAACTGAATACCATAGGCACTTCCTACAGTTTATAACCTTTACTAATCTTTTCTCCTAAATAAACACAATCATACTAAAATTCTATCAGTCATTGTATGATCTAAGTCTGTCTCTTTTTCCATTGAGGCTTGGCTTAATCGGAAAGCAAGGGGTTGGGTTGTTGCAATCCCAGGTTTAAGATCAAGTTGCGACTTTGTTTTTAAAAAAGTCTCGCCTTTCTAAATATCCAGTACGGAAAATATGCAATTTTAAAATTAGACTTTTGCACTGAAACAAAAATGATTGTGTATGAAATGCCTAATATTAGGATCTTATATTATTGAAGTAACGCGATATACAATTAATAGGTCATTATTATCATGTTTTCTCTGTCTAGTCTGTAACTGATCTAGAAAGGATTGCTTGCTCATAATGTTAGTATTTGGAGTGCCTCATATCCATTAGAGAAGAATCAAGGATCAGGTGGAGGTGTTACAAGCTTCGGAGATCATGCACGGACATGTACATGCTTTGTGCATGTTATTAGTCGACTAATATGCTTTATTAGTCGACAAGGTTTTAGGCTAGTTGACTAATACTTGGACGTAGTCGACTAGGTCTCGCAACAAAGAGTTAGGGTTTCAAATTTTTGATAGTGTAGTCGACTTATAAATCACTATAGTCGACTAGGGAGCATTTTTAGTCAACTTATAGTCGACTAATATCGAGTTCTGCCAGTTTTCTTTTATGATTATGTTTCTAGTTTGGATTGGATTACACCAACACTTATGGCTTACAAACATAGGATCCAAACTTCTCATTGGGTTATAATTAGGCTCAGAGACCAATTTATTATAACAAATTGATCCAATGAAGAGAAAAGAGGTGAAGACACAAATATTGGTTGAGACCTTATCTGAACCAAAAGCTCAAGACCAAAAATCTCAAGCTGATAGGTAGAGGCCCAACTTTCTATTATGCACTTTACTTTTTACTCAATTATCTTATCACACATAACTCAATAATCAAGAAGCTGTGAGGGGAAGAGAATATTCTAAACATGCATGCTATAGCTGGGTAAGCTCATGAGGGAAAGAGAAGGCAGTTATGGAGTATAAACCTGCATAAATATATAAGCAATCCATCTAGCAGTGCAATTTATGTGTTCCATCCCATGTTCTTTCTATCATTGAAATAATTCGGGACAAATCTCACTGCAAGTGCATCTCGGTCAGCCTTGGGTTCATAAGAGCTCTGCTCACCCACAGGTTGTTGATTCGAGTCTTGCCACAGACATATTTATAATATATTGAATTCCGACCAACTTGGCCATTGATTAGGCTCTAGATTTGCTCCCAGTGGTCGTTAGGTGAATCCCGATGTGTAATGATTTTCTAGCTAAAAAATTCATGACAAATCATCATCATCAATATTTTCCATTCTTCTACCACTTATATATAAATTATATGTTGTTAATCAATGTCAATATAATAACAGAGAAACACCAAGTTGAAGACTCGGCAGCAGAAGTGAAAGCGTAGAAGATCTACCACTAGCAAGCAATTGAGACTAAATCACTATACAACCAAAGAACACCAGATTTAACATTGTTCAGCAAGAATGCCTACGTCCACGAGGAGGAGGAGAGAAACTTTGTTGAAAACAGAGAAAAAATACAAGAGTTATAAGAAGATCTCTTTCTCTCACAACTTCAATGATGGAAATATCTTTGATTCTTGAGACACCTTTAAAAGGCTAACACCAAGGAGTTTATATAGGCCCAAGGATAATCCTAGTCTAACCCAAACTTCAGCAATCCAATTAGCACCGTCTCAGAGAAAGAAGAAAACCCGAATCCAATCTAAATTAGAAATAGAATCGTGTAAGAAAACTGTCAGAACCCGATACTAGTCGACTAATAACGTTCCCAAGTTGACTATAGTGATTTATAAGTCAGCTATTCTGATAAAAATCTAAAACCCTAACTCTCTATTATGAGGCCTAGTTGACTACACCCAAGTATTAGTCGACTAGCCTAGAACCTAGTCGACTAATAAAACTTATTAGTCGACTAATAACGTGCACAAAGGCTGTACATGTACGATCTCTGAAGCTTGTAACACCTTCACCTGATCCTTGATTCTTCTCCAATGAATATGAGGCACTCAAAATACTAATAATCTCCACTTGACTCATGTTCATTGAGTCTCTTCATAGAAATTTGCCTCCGTTTCATTCACCGTGATTTCTCCCCCTTTTGTGACTTCACATGGCTCCTTCCTAAGAGCTCGTTCTCCATTTTATCTTTAGAGAATCTTGATGAACCTCTGAGATGCTCTAAACTTCTCCACCGGGATAGTTTTCGTCATTATGTCTGTCGAATTCTTTTTCGTGCTGATCTTCATCAAGTCGATCAACTTGTTATCCACAACACACTGACGTATCTTGTGATATCTCACATCAATATGATTCGTCCTCTTGTAATACATGTGATCTTTTACAAGATGACTAGAACTTTGACTGTCGTAATGAACTCGAACTGAATCCTGCATTATATCAAAATTCTGATGAATCCTCTCAGCTACAAAGCCTCTTTTGATGCCTCAACTATAGCTATGTACTCTGCCTCTGTCGTTAAAAGAGCAACATTATCTTACAACTCTGTCTTTCAAGTAATGACGCACTTAACTACCGTGAGCATATAACCCATCTTAGATCTTCGTTGATCAAGATCACCTGCATAATCTGGATCAAAATAATATTGTAATTCCCTAGATTTCCCAGTTTTCAATCTTTGAAACACCAAGGTTAGTTCACAGTCCCTCGTAGATATCGTAGCACCCACTTTACTGCTTCTCAATGTTGCTTTCTTGGATTTGACATGAACCAACTTACCAGACTAACTGCATATGATAAGTCAGGCCTAGTGCAGACCATAGCATACATGAGTGATCTCGCCGCACTAACATATAGTACTTGAGGCATCTCCTTCTCCTCTTTCAATGATTGTGGACACTGCTTGGAGGATAGTTTGAAGTGACTTGCCAAAAGACTGGTGACTGGTCTTGTTTCTGTCATGTTGAATTTTTCTAACACCTTAAGGACATAGTTCTCTTGGGATAGCCAAATTTTGCCTGAGCCTCTGTCTTGAGTGATCTCCATGCCAAAGGTCTTCTTGGCTTCTTTCAAATCCTTCATGTCAAATTCATTCTTTAGCTGAGGTTTAAGCTTTTGAATATGTGTCTTATTTCTTGCAGCAATCAGCATGTCATCCACATAACAGCAAATATGTTGGATCATTGTTCTGATTGAAATAAACACAACTGTCATACTCACATTGATTGTATATGGCCTTGATAATAAAAGAGTCGAACCGCTTGTACCACTACCTGAGAGACTTGGTTAGAAGACACACGTTATTTTCTTAACCTTCCAAATATAACATTCAGGTTCCTTCATGTATATATTCTCCTTCAGCTCACCATATAGAAACGTTGTTTTGATATCCATCTGCTCCAACTTTAGATCAAACTGATCTACTATCGCTAATAACATCTGAATAGACATATACTTGACTACAGGAGAGAAGATCTCATTATAGTCAATACCTTCCTTATAAGCATATCCCTTAGCAACTAACATTACTTTGTATTGCTCATTTTCCTTCTTGTAAAAGACCCATCTGCAATCTATTGCCATGGAGTCCTTTAGAAGATCTACTCATTTTCATGTTTGATTTCTATCCAAAGACTCCATCTCCTGCTCTATGGCTGTAATCCACTTGTTGTGGTCATCTGCCTCGATCGCTTCCCTGTAACTACTAAGATCCCCAGTTTCTGTTGCTAATGCAATAGAGACATGCTCATCATCTCAGTCATACCTTATTGGAGGCATCGAAACTCTGACTGACCGCCTCAACGGTCTAGGTTACTATTGAATATCCTCTTGTTTATCTCCATTTGAATCTGAGGAGTCCTCTTCTGACCCATTAGGCCTTTTAATTCTCTGAGAACTCAACTCCATTTTCCTGACTGTCTGTCGAACTGTCTAGAGCTCCACCTTGTGATTTATCCTCTGTCTCTGACTTTTCTTGCAACATTATTTCTTCATCGAAATTCACATCTCTACTGGTAAAGGTGCTCCTTATCTCGGGATCCCAAAGTCTAAAACCCTTGACTCTTTTGGTGAATCAGATGAAGATACACTTCTTAGACTTGGACTCCAGTTCGCTCTTTTTTTGACTATCAACCAAACTATACATTGGACAATCGAAAATCCGTAAGGTTACATAATACACGAACTTTTCTCGCCATATCTCTTCTGGGATCTGAAGATCAACGATTGTTGTTGGTGACCTATTTACCAGATAACTCGTATGATTCACCGTCTCTACTCAAAATCCTTCTGACATGTCAGCCTGTAATCTGATATTGCGGGCACGCTTTGTAAGTGTCTGATTCATGTGCCCTGCTACTCTATACTATTCTAGTCACCCTAGAATACTTAACTGGTGTTCGATGCCTTTGCCAGCTAAGTATGTTTTGAACTCCGTGGAGGCATACTCGCCTCCATTGTCGGACCTCAAGACTTTCACTTTTCGCCCCTTCTGACTTTCCATCATAATTTTTCACTCCTTGAACTTCTGAAGTATTTCTGATTTCTGCTTCAAGAAAGTATACCCAAACTCTCCTAGAGAAATCATCTATGAATGTAACATAGTATCTAAACTCTCGATAGATGTTACTGGCAAAGGTCCCCATACATCCGTATGCATGAGATCTAGCAAGCCTTTGTCTTGTGTTGTGATGTAGAGAAAGCTACTTTACGCTGTCTATTAATATGAAAATTTACAAAGATCAAGTTTGCAATATTTGATACCTGGTAGAGTACCCTTTTGTGTAAGACTTGAAGACCACACTCGCTCATATATCCAAGACGCATGGGCCAAAATCTTGTAGTTTTCTCCTTCACCATTGCTGCTGAAGCATCACCAATAATAATACTTCCTGACATCTTGTACAAATTTGCAGTCTGTTCTCCTTTGAGAATTGTCATAGAGCCCTTGGTTACTTTTCTACTTCCATCTGCACCTGAAAACTTGCACACTTGAGCTTCCAAAGCTCCTAACAAGATAAGACTCTTCCTTAAGTCTGGAACGTAACGTATGTTCGTGAGGGTCGTACCTGTCCGTCAAATATCCTCATATGGATGTTGCCAATGCTAGCCGTCTTACACACCGTGTTGTTATCCATCAGGACAGAGCTTTCATCATAAGCCTTGTAAGTACTGAACCACTTCCTTTTTCAGCACATATGGTGTGTACACCCTGAGTCAAGTAAGCAAGTATCTGAGTATTTTATCTTTCCTGACTCAGCCATCAAGACATCACAGGAATTCTCATCTACTTCTTCGATAACACTGACTTGATCAACTTTTCACTAGTACTAACCCTATCAGAATCCTTGCCAGCTCTCTTCTTTAGCATCTCCTTGTATTTCATATAATTTTTCTTGATGTGCCCTGGTTTCTTGTAAAAATAGCAAGTAAAATTGCTAGAAGTCTCTGGATTCCTTTTTGGTTCCCTAATTTGTGATCTCCCCATGGCCCTTGATAACAATCCTGAGGCCTCCTCTGTAGAATATGTTATCTTCATCAGCTCATTGTTCTGAAGCATCTACCTGACATCTTCTAATTCTAAGGTCTCATTTCCATACATGATGGTGGTTGCCAAGTGGTCATAACTTGATGGAAGAGAAGAGTGTAACAGAAAAGCTTTGTCTTCTTCTAGTTTAAACTTCAGAGCCAACAAGTCACTTAATCTTATTAAAAGCATTAAGATGTTGTAGAATAAACATACCTTCTTTCATCTGAAGGCTGTATAACTGCTTCTTCATGAAGACTTATTCGACAAACTCTTCTTCATGTAAAGGCTCTCCAGGCTATACCAAAAACCAACAGTTGTCTCCTTGTTAATGACATTGTAAAAGACCTCATTTGATAGGCGGCATAGTATGATTGTCACCTCTGCATGGAAGTTGATGTCATTCCACTCATCATCTTCCATCTTCGATGGCTTCTTCTCAATACAAAGTAGGGCCTTGTGTGTGCCCTCCTTCACGAGCAATGATGTTACTCGCATCTTTCATAACAAGAAGTTAGACTTCTCGTTAAATTTCTCCACCTCGAACTTCGTTGTCGTGGTCGCCTTGCTAGATATTGCTCTGATACCACTTCCTATGTTGCTGCTCATGGGCCGTTTGGGTTGTTTATATAATTCTTATCTCCACTTAGGATTTAAGTTAATTTGAGATCTGAAAAGTGAAATCAGAGAGATTATTTTTTGAGTTCGGCTTAAATTTCAATTTATCTTCTTGTTTAACACCAGTTTGGGTTTCATCAATTCAATTTAGTTTTTGTTTTAATCTGGATTTAGGTTGATTTGGTTTGCAATTTCTACTTAGTTTTGTTTGTGTAGTGGTTAAAATTTGACCCACGCCAGGATGATGACACATGTCCAAACTACCAATGAGTTTTCCCGAGACATCCACAACTCTCAGATCTAATTTCAAAGCCTCTGCCACATTCGACCTTCCCAAAATTGTCCTTCAACCCGAAGACATTTTTGACCCGGAACTGCATTCCGCAACTCCAAGGCCTATTCCACTCTGAAGTCCTCTCCTCTTCAGGGTCTTCTCTACTCCGAGAATCTCTCCGCTCTGAAGGCTTCAGCTTTAAACCTGAAGCTCTGACAACAGATCATCCATGATCTCCGTCGACAATTATACAGCTCCATTCCCTCACGTTCATAATGTTTAATGCCCCTATCAGCATTGATAGTTATGGATAATGGCAGATTTTTCTACATGCAATCCAACCAATTAGCGTCAGATATCACGGCAGTTACAACAAATCCAGCATATGTAGATCGATCATGTAGCTACAACAATCCATTAATTCTGTCTCCACTCCAGCATCCACCCATTAATTCTGCCTCCACACTAGCATCCATGTTAGGTATAATATTCTTCTTCTCCAAGAAGAAGGAGGTCGCATCCCAAATTCTCAGAGTATGTACCACACCACATACCCTACTACACTAGCAATTTCTGTGCTAGTCCACCATACCACATTGGCAGCTTTTCTCGGCCAGTCCGCCACCAAAACACACCAGTAGTTTTTCTCAGTCTGGTCTTCTCACCTTTTCACCTATTGATTCTTACATCGGAGGGTCTTAAGCCGGCATCACACCAGTGCTCCTAACTTGAAAGGTATTTTCTTTTTTTGTGTGCTCTGACAGGTTCTATCAGGAGCATCCAATCGCTTGTGGCGGAGATTTATCCACCACAAACTAGTGAGATTCATCCACTACAAACTGGTACTTTCATTGAGAGCTTGAGTCACACTCGAGGCCTCCCTCCCTTCCAACCAAACCTTCTCAAAAAACCTCTCCCCTAGCATTGATGGCCCCCAAGAAGCAGATGATCATCTATAATGGCGCCCCTTCCAAAGGCGGGACCAATACCAACATTGGGGCCATGGTCCCCCCCCACACACTGCTGATTACAAGTGCGCCACAGATGACGTCGGCTCCTTCTCATCTCAGAGGATAGCCACTGGCACCCAACCACTGTTATACGAAGGCCAGATCCTTCAGATTCTCGCCAACATGAAGGAGCAAATAAAGGAGCATCAAACTTGGTCAGATCGGGAGCAGGCAGTTTTCGACCGCGAGAACACTGTTCACAAACAAGAGGCATTGAAGCAACTCAACTGCCAACTCCAGGCACAAATCATCGCCCTCCAAAGGAACTAGGAGCAGGCGCAGATGGTGGATGGACCTGGAGTTGGGGAGACAGAGGGCGATGGGCCCATTACGAATCTGAGGTGGCTCGGACCAATGTCTCTCTTGTGTGCAGATGGCTTTGACAATGAAGTTGACACGCCTCATACCAAACGGGAGTTTTACGCGACCAAACTCAGAGAAAGATTCAGGAATTTCTCGACGAAAGAATCCTCGACGAACTGGTCCAAAGGTGAATCTAGGAGACAAAACTGCAGTTTCAAGCGGACCAACACTGGCAGATGCCAAAGTCTCTGACTCACCTCTTTGAAGAAATTCGAGAGTACGAGTTCCCAGAGAAGTTCACAACTCCGATCTTTGACTATTACTCTGGAGTGAGCGACCTAATTCAACATATTAGACACTTCTGGGATAAGATGATGGTTCACTGATAAGGTAAGAATAGTGGAGTATAAATGCACAGATATTCAGCAAAAGAGAGAAGGTTTAGAGACAACCTTGTAGTGCTTACTTACTCCGAAATGTATTTATAATGATTGATGTACTCTTTCCAAATCACCGTAATAGCATAGGCTATACGAGTCGATTCTCAGGGAGAGCTTGCGATGGAAGCGTTACGGTTTGGTATTGGAGATGGAAAACGAAGGTTCTTCTTTGTTTTTAAAAGAATGAAAAAGAAATGGAAAAAGAGATAAAAGAATTTGTGGATTTGTGCATGATGGAAAGAAAATGAAAAGAATTAGAAAACAAGATTTGCTTTGGAAAGAAAACTAAAAGAAGGAGAACTTTGTAAAAGACTTTAAGACGTGAAAAACCATGACTAGCTACCTTTCTAAATTGCTAACTTACTAGACTCCGTTATGGTGATGCTTGCCTCATGTTGATTCATCGGCATATGTATGTCTTGCGTGTTGGTCAAGTTACTTTCCCACTTGATTGATGGGTGATCTTCTTGGACTTGTCTTGTGGCCTCATTGATTTCATCGGCTCTCAAGATAGAATTTTAATGGTGGACTCGAGGAGTGACACTCAAGGGATGCTAAGGAAGAAGATACAACATTCATTAGTCATTCAAGGCAAATACAACAAGTTAGCATTGAAGTAATGAAGTTGTACAACAGATAGCATATGTTTGGTGATCCATCTCCATGTTCCATCAAGGCACTTGTTCTAAAAATAAGGCTCTAAATGAGGCACACATGAATCATATGGATTTACAACAAGAGCTTGCCAAGCATGAAAGTAACCATCGGGGATGAAAAAGACTCAACAATTGCAAGATGAAAAATTAGCAATCACCCAAGAGTTAGAAGTTAGCAATGTTAGTGGTCAGCTAGTCATGTTAGAAGAAGTTAGCTACTAGCCATTACAAGAAAAGAAAAGCAATTCATGAATAAAAGTGCAAGGAAAGTAAAGCTTGAATGAAAGAATGCAAGTAAAGTACTAGAAATTGCTCAAGTAGAGAAAGGAGATTGGATTAATCCTTACTTCACAAGTTGTCACACCTTGGTTTACACAAGCTTTCTCTCTCTCTCAATCTCTCTCTCACAAAATTTCTAGGAGGAAGAAGAAGAACTAGAGCAATAAAAATCCTAGAAAAAAACCTACAAAATACAAGCTCTATCCTCTAATCTCTCCTCCCTTTCTTTCGCTGGCCCTGGTGGTCTATTTATAGCCTCAGAGAAGAAGGCTCCAGAATCAGACAGCTGGAGAGAATCTCGGGCTCAACGGCCTTGTAACTGCCGCGGATTTCTCGTAGGTTGTTAGCCACGTGGACCTTCTGGAATGTCTGAGCTGGCGCGTGGATGTCTCCAGGTCCTGGGCTCAACCCTTGGGCTCTCTTTTGGGCTTTGATTAATTCTCCTTTAATTCTTGATAATTAAAGGGATTATGGGCCTCTTCTCCATTAAAATATGGACCTGCAAAAATAGAGAGAAAAAGATTAAAAATCACATTTTTATTTATGATATGCATGATATGAATGTGGCAAAATATGCAAAAATGAATAATAATTACACCCCCATACCTAGCTTTTGCTCGTCCCCGAGCAAAAAAGAAAGAAAAAGAAAAAAAACCTAACTAGATTATTACACCACTTTCGTAGGTGACACGATTGCACTGAGCACGTGCAACAAGCCGTTAAACCTCTAGGTTACCGTAGAGGAGGAGTGTTGTCTCCTGAGGGTTTTCAGCGGATTGCACCCACAAAATCCATAAAGAAAAAGAAAAAGTGTTAGTGAAATTTTTGATCCATGTTTTAAAGATTCTAACTTGAGTTATAGGTTTCAGGTTACCCTAAACTAGTCATTCCTCTTATAAGCGTCTATTTAGAGTTTCGTTTTCAATTTAGGTTAAGTTTTTAGGGAAAAGATCAAAAACCGAATTTTACATCAATCCTAGGATATATACATCTATAAATATGAAGGATCTTTCTTAGACTAAGTTCATTTATTTACTAATATATATAACACACATTTTATTTATTTATTTATTTATTTATATATACAATATTTATTTATTTACATTCCTTAGCATCCTTAGGCTTTCTAATTTACCCTTGTAACGAGCCTCTTACCGATGACTCCCAAACCAGACGGTCTTAGGGCACCAGATGAGAAAACATCCCTAGGGTTCGAGGACTCGAGTAAACTAGGACACGAAGGAATTTAAGGACTTAACCACCTTTAGGCGTGATTGGCAATGCTTCTTGAGGCACGACTAACCAGCTTAATTAGTGGCTAAGTATTTATTATTTATTTATATACACAATTTTATTTATTTATTTTTTATTATATATATATGTAAATAAAGTCACAAAGTCTTTGATTAATCCTTCAATATGTTTAATGTATATATCCTAAAGAAAGAATTAAAATCTAGTAATCTTTCTTATCCTTTATTACTTAACCTAAAAATCCAACAAAACTCCTTTTTTCGACTTATAATTAGAAATCATAGTTAAGAGCTTCCTTAATCCCTTAAAGTCAAGTTTTGATTCTTTAAACATGGATCAAGAATTTCTTTTTTTTATATAATAAATTTTTTTAATTATTTTTTTTCTAAAATGTAAAATCTAAAAGAAAATAGAAAATCTATAAAGAAAGGTAAAATCTAAAAGAAAATAAAAACCTAAAAAGAAAAATGAAAATCCTAGAAAATAAAAAGTCCTAAAAAGAAAATGAAAATCCTAAGTTAGAATCTACCCCCCATACCTATCTCATGCATTGTCCTCAATGTATGCAAGATAAAAAGATGCATGAAATAGGTAAAAGGTATGAAATCACTCCCTCCGTCTCTTTGGACCAGCGGTGGTGCTGGGTCCAGCCGACTGAGATCGTCTGAGCCCCGCCTCAATGCGGTCCAACCTCGAGGATTGCTCCTCCACCTTCTTCCTAAGCTTGACCTGCCCCCTAAAAATTTTCTTCATGCCCTTCCAGATGGTGGACATGAAGGCACGTGATTCTGCTGGGGGATCCTGACGCCAAAACTCAGGCTCATCTTCTTCCTCAAAACTTTCCTCGGAAGAGGACTCTACCGGTATATCTTCGGGTTGGACACTGGGAGTCCAAACCGCGTGTAAACAACTGTTATATGAACTGGTAGGTCTCTCTGGTGTGACAAACACTCGGTCAAAGGAACCAAAGACATCGTCTGGTAGGAAAGTCCTACACAGACGTGTAATCAAGATGGGATGGGAGTGTTTGGCACCCCGAGTTCGTGAGGAATTTGCTATGATTGCATGGAAGATGGTCTTATTTAAACAGACCGTGTGTTGCCGAGTCATCAAATCATGTATTATTTGCAACACAGGTCTGTTAAAGGTTGTGGTGTGGTCTATCCCTAAGATGTTGCGTTGGATCCAGCGTCCAACGCAGTGCACATTTCTAAACGTGGTGCTAGCCTTTAGCCCACGATCCTGCTCGGTGCAGCGGGCCCCATGATTGTCATGTAGTCTATCAGTGGCAAGGGGTCGCTATGCTGGGGGTGACTTGGAACATTAGTAATTTCCTCAATGAGAGGAACTGTGATAAAGATGTCACCTAACGGCATATGGACTACGAATTGGTACGTCTCATAACTAATAGATGCATGATCGAGTGCATTATAAAATGTAGTGACTAAGTCAGGACAGTAATATGCATCATTTTCACTGTTATCATATACCAGAGAATACCAATCCCATGCATGTAATCGATCAACAAATATGTATCCATACCCAGCATGATCATTCAGGATTTTTGAAAAATCTTTTTCCACAAACAGATTTGGGGCCATGTGTAATAGTGTAAATTAAAGCAATGGATCAAGAGATGAAAGATCAAACCGCCCCCGGAGTTCGTGGGGGGAATTCAAAATCGGGTGTGCAGAGGGCACAGGAGGAAGAATTCTGTTGATCATGCACTAGATCGGCCACCAGAGAAAGGAATCGACCGGCCAGAAATTTTTCTGCGCTCCAGAAAGTTCAGAACAGCCGCGGATCTGCGGCACTGGTCGCGGGATCGCGGCAAACAAAAGGGTTCTGTGGAAGAGGAAAACAACTGAAGGCGGCGCTTGAGGAGAGGGTTGCAGATCTGAGATGACTTTTTTGTTTGAGGGAGGAGGGATAGGGTAAAGAGAGTATTTATAGGGAGGGAAAAAAATGAGAGTTCCACTTTTATCCCAAGGTTAAAAGTGAATTTACCCTAGGGACTTGGAATTTTGAAAATGAGTTTGACCCTAGGGAAGAGATGTAGACCTAGGAATTTTGAATTTTGAAAAGGATTTTGAATTTTGAAAGTGGGGAAACTCTTTTAAGCACAAAAGTCCCTCATTTATTATTTATTTCTTTTTCTTTTTTTTCTTTTTTTTTCTTTTTTTTATTATTATTTATTATTACGAAAAGTGTACAAAAAATTATTTACAGAAAATATTTACAAGTGTATCCCTTGCCTAGGCTGTTCTTTTGGTCTTTTCCCCTGGCCCGTTTCCCATCATTCCAGTGTGTTTGTTTGCGCGAGCTTAGTTGGGAAACGAGTTCTATTACTTTCTTAGCCCTAGGCATCTCCAGCTTTAATTTCTCATTGTTATTCATCCGCATTTCACCACAATGTTCCCTAAAGAGTTCTTCATCACCACTTTTTTCTCTTTGAATTTCTTTACTTCCAATGTCAAGAAATTCCAGCTCCTCTCCATACAACTCTTCAAAACTCAGGTCAACATTTTCCTTCAAAAGTGTACAATCAGTTAACCGTCCCCGAGTTGACTCATCCAGGCACATGATTTCGTCAGCGAAGAGGTCTTCAAATGATATATCAATTGGAGGTTCTTGAATTGTATCCTCTTGGGATACGTTCACAGTTGGCTCCCTGAAAGTGAAAATATCCAAATCAACTTTCCCCTTTTGAAAGGGTACTCGGATAACAGGATTTCCTATTTCAAGAGAATCACAAAGTTGTGACTTATCTTTTAAATCTTCACTTTCTTCCTCCAAATTATCTCTAACAAAGCTGACCTCGAATGTTTGATCTTTTGTTTTACGAGGTTGTGTGTGGAAGACATTCACTTCACGAGTCATGTTACCAAAGGTTATCCTCATTGATCCATTCCGGCAATTGATGATGGCATATGCTGTGGCCAGGAATGGTCGTCCCAAAATGACAGGAGTTTGAGCCCTATGATTAGTGTTAGACACAGGTTGTGTCTAAGAATTACAAAATCCACAGGGTAAATGAACTCCCCAACTCTGACAAGGACATCGTGAACTTCCCCCTTAGGTTTCTTGACAGAGCGATCAGCCAATTGTATTGTCATTTGGGTAGGGCGGAGATCACCTAACCCTAATTGTTGGTACACAGAAAAAGGAAGGAGATTGATGCTGGCCCCTAAATCAAGAAGTGCCCTATTGATGGTAGTCTTTCCTATAATGCAAGTGTAATATCCCTAATCTAATAATACTGTATTTTAATTTTCCGCAAGTATTTATTTTGATCTATCGATTATTTTTTTATTTATCAAGTTAATTTCTTTCTCCTGTGATTATTATTGTTGAGTATGCAAAAATTATTTTCGGATAATATATGACAAATTATTCTTCCGTTATTATTTATTGTAAATTCTATTTAGTGTACCATTATTTATTATTAGAGCTCAGTAATTATTATTGGCGTTTTATTATTTTTGTAAATAAGTATTGCGAGTTGTGATTGGTATTACTTATTTTAGTATTGGCATTTGTACTAATCTTGGTGGTGGTGGTGTTTTCCTTGTTAGCCTCTCACCCTATTTACCCGTTACCCGTTTGGATTCCGTAACACATTAGATTGTTTCTAATCCTACCCGTTAGCATATTCACTCATTTATTGGATCCCAATTCATTAGCATGCCTTATAGCCCAATACCCAATTATCTTATTGGATCCAAACTCTATTTGGATCAACCCGTAACCCAAACCCAAACCAAGACCCAATTACCTAATCGGATCCTAACCCTTTGCCTAGACCCAACCCAATACCACTCCATATATAATCCTACCTAAACCTAATTAACAAACCCTAATCTTATTCTCTCCTCTCTCCACCTGCGGCTACCAACAAGCAACAGCCGCACAGCCATCTCCTCACCACAGCCGCCCCTTTTTCAGGACGGACAGCCGCCCTCTCCTCCAGCCGTGGCCGCCCCACAACCAGCCGCAACCCCCTGATGGCTGCCCATCTCCTTGGCAGCAGATCCACCAGCACCCCACCGTGCTTCTCCTCTCCTGTTGGCGCAACAGCACCAACATCAGATCCAGCGCACAACAGTGCTTCCAGGGCAGTAGTTTTCTCCTCTCCGGCAGCAACCGGCAGCCCAGGAACAACAGCAGCATCCTGGCACAACAGCAGGCCGTCTAGGCTGCCGGGACTCCTCCCTGGTGTGCACAGCTCTCCGGCGCATCCCCAACAGATCCAACAGCGAATGACAGCCCAGATCTGGACCTGCGCAGCGCCCAACCAGCAGATCAGGCCGGTCTTCATCCAGCCAGGCCGGATCCAGCGAGCGAGCAGCGATTCCAGGCCCTTCCGGCGAGCGCGAGACCTCCAGCTTGCTGCCATGCCTTCTCCAACAACTTGGCTACCCTCCCGTGTAGTCCGATGGCGAGGAACGACACCACAGCGACCGCAGCAGCGACTCGCCCGGCGACGCGCACAGCAGATCCAGATCCAGACCAGCAGCGCAGACAGCGAGCGAGCGGCAGTTCCAGGCCCTTCCGGCGAGCGCGAGACCTCCAGCTTGCAGCCAGGCCTTCCCCAGTACCCTGGCTACCTTCCTATGCAGTCCGACAGCGAAGAGCGGCGCCACAGCGACCGTAACGGCGACTCGCCCGGTAACGAGTAGATTCCCCAATGTGAGTGTATTCTCCTTCTCCTTGATTTCCTCGTATTTATGTACATCAATTTAATTATATTTTCATGTGTACATGTACATACAATAAAGTAGTGAATGTGTATGTTGATATGTGCAAGTGAGGATGCATTTTCATATTGTATTGTGTGGGAGAGATTAAGCGTTGTAGTGCCTCTGTCTTCTGTTCTGGCAGAAGGCTAGTCGACTTGCCCGTATCTATTAGTCGACTAATCCATATATTAATCGACTAATACCAGCCCCTAGCCGACTAGGTTTCTCCCCAGGAAGTGTTGAACTCTCGGTTTTTCTCTGCTAGTCGACTTGTCATGTTTAGTAGTCGACCAGTAGACTTGGTAGTCGACTATACATTACCCTCTAGTCGACTAATAGTAGTTATTAGTCGACTATCCACTTGACCTAGTCGACTAATGTTGGCCTGTCAGCTTGGTGTAGTCCCTTATTTGGATGTAGACATTAACCTTGGGTCATGTAATGGGTATAGATGATGTATATGATTCCTAGAGATAGATAATGGATGGAATAACTTGACTTATCATGATGGAACTTAGATGCATGTTTATGATATGTTGCGATACCGAGTATTGGGATATCATGTTTGATCTTAATAGAAGTGTGAACCCTTGAGGATTTGGGAATCAGATTAAATTGTTAGAGTGAGAGAGCTGAGCTTGATTGCGGATATATGTTGGAATGACAATTATTATATCAGATTCTTTGATGTATATTGATACTTGACGATCATGTAACTATTAGAATATGAGTTGGTTGACATAACTTGGGATTGATCTGGACTTATATTACTTACATAGAATGATGATCAGTAATTAAACCTGACTTTATTGGTTGAGTATTTGAGGACATATCAGATATGACTGGATTAGTTGAGTTGTGATTTAGATTGATCTTGAACTAGAGGTTATCCAGAAGCTATGTTTCTTATATTGGAGCCTGACTGGTTTTGAGATGAGATGGACGTTGTTGACATTTGAGATTCATTAGATGATACGTGTTGTCATTAAGTATCAGTAGGAGCTATTCTGCATTACAGTTAATCGAGGACATATTGGATGTGAACTTACTTACTAAAAGATATGACGATTGGATTGATACATGGACTTATTCAGGGTTGGACCGAACTTGAGTTATAGGTGACATTGGATTTACATACTTTATGATAAAGCTCGATCTGCATTAAGATGAGATGATATATCCAAGTAGAGTACTTTCCAGACTTGATGTTGTTTATTGGTGATGACTTGATGAGGATTCATTTAGATGTTGATATGGATGTCTTACATTTGACTTGATACGTGATATCATATTGATTTTGGATTATTAGAAGCTAGAGTTCCAAGATATACCAACTGATTGGATTATAGAGTATGATGAGCTGTTGGTATAAACTCATGAGTGGACCTACTCTAGACTACAGTTCTTTGAGGATGTTTTCTATTTAATATGATTCAGTATGTGTCAACTTGATGATCTTGAGGCATACTATATGTTTCATGATTGGTTATTGATTACATCTATTGATAGAGATTGAACTATGATGATGGTAATTTAGTCGACAATCAGTGATCTTGTATTTCAGAGCTTATATGGATTGGTAGAGATGTAAACCGGCTATTGTTATATGCAAACATATGAGATATGACCGATTCTAGATGAGACGGCTATGGAGTATTATCGAGTTCTATTGTTGTTGTATTGATCCATGTTATTGAAAGTTACTGGGAAATGATTGTTTGACCGTAACCACGGTACAGTCCTATTGTTCATCGTATACACGATTACCGTTACTGTTCACTGTTACTGATATTGTTTACCGTGTATACGATCACTGATTGACTGTTACTGTACTGTTATTGTTACTGTCACCGTATCGTCCTAGTACTCTGGATAATATTGTCATTGACTGGTTTAACTGAATTGAATAAATAATAATATAAATGGATAACTTACACTGGGATTGGGGAAATTGATGGAGGAGACAGCGTCTGTATTTTGGGTGGACCTAGGATACAGGTTGCGCAGCCGACTGAGGGTTCCACTGCAGGGTTCCTGGGGGATGACTGGCATCCCATCTGTATTGTTACTGTTCCACTGTTTTCACAGTGAGATTACTGTTACTGTTACTGTTACTGAGTACCTAGCGGTACGGCCTGGTTCAGCGCCAGGAAACTGAGGCCGTGGTCCCGGGTATGTACGGGACCCACCTAAAACATGGACAACGTCTCCAACCAATCAGTTTCAATAACTTAGGACTCTGGTTGACACGTGTAGTAGGCGTAGTATGGGATGCGTCTATTATAGGTGGCAATTGGTGTTCGCTGACATAATAAATGAAAATAAACTGTTAATGTATTGTGACTGACTATATCACCTGACTGTACATTTATATTACTGTGATAAACATATAACTATAACCCTGACCAGACTTGGATTCCAGCCTAGTGACATATGATAGGTTACCTATTGAGACATCAGTTGCTTGCTTATTATTGATCAGTTGTTGCCTATCTTTATTCGTGTTGTTATTATGTTTATTACAGTTCTTTTATTTATCTGTTATATGGTCTCTTTTATCTGTAGTTGCTCTTATTACTAATTATGCACATTGTTTCTCCTGCACGAGCTGTTTCCCCTTTACACACACACTCATTATGGTCGCGTTCTGACGACCCTGGGTTTGCACGTCCAGCTATTGGACGGTTGTTCTAATGTGCAGGGTTCGACGAGACGGTTTGCCTTGCGAGGAGCTTGGGCCCTCTCCCTTTAATTCTGGTATACTTGCATTTTATTCTTGTTATTATTCCTTGATTCCTGTATATCACCTTTGATTTCTATTCAGCTGTCATTTTCTTCCTGTTATTCATTGCTATCATGTGTAATCTCATATGTATTATTGCAGCGATCCTTGCTTATTATAGTTCTGATTTATAGCTTGTTCAGGTTAATTTAGGCTTAGCGTATATACGTGGGGTATTTCCCTTGCGTATATACGTCGCGACTCTCGTTGCGACTCCGTTTTCGCGTATTTTGGGAAGCGGGGCGTGACAGGGTTTTCTTGGTATCAGAGCCAGGTTTTCGACATAAAAGAGAACCTAGTTCCTACCTGTAACCTGAGACAGTTATGTTGACACTGCAATATACATATACTATTCACATGATAATATTGACTCCATTTGGAATTGATCGTCCTCTCTTTGGAATTTCATTCTTGATCTGTTGATATCCATTATTCCAACACTTCATTTAGAGTGATTTGGATTTCCATCTTGATTTCATCCTTCCTTCCTATTCATTCCTACTGATTCTATCTCATGAGATTGGTTACTCCTTGTTGAAGCCGGTAGCAGAAATCAGAGCGCGCAGCGGAATCGTGATGTCCCAACGAGGCGATGTGGAAGCTTGTTTGTATTCTGTCTTGATTTTAGATTCTTTTTACCATTCCCTACCTTATTTGAATTTCGAGGACGAAATTTTATTAAGGTGGGTAGAATGTAATATCCCTAATCTAATAATACTGTATTTTAATTTTCCGCAAGTATTTATTTTGATCTATCGATTATTTTTTTTATTTATCAAGTTAATTTCTTTCTCCTGTGATTATTATTGTTGAGTATGCAAAAATTATTTTCGGATAATATATGACAAATTATTCTTCCGTTATTATTTATTGTAAATTCTATTTAGTGTACCATTATTTATTATTAGAGCTCAGTAATTATTATTGGCGTTTTATTATTTTTGTAAATAAGTATTGCGAGTTGTGATTGGTATTACTTATTTTAGTATTGGCATTTGTACTAATCTTGGTGGTGGTGGTGTTTTCCTTGTTAGCCTCTCACCCTATTTACCCGTTACCCGTTTGGATTCCGTAACACATTAGATTGTTCCTAATCCTACCCGTTAGCATATTCACTCATTTATTGGATCCCAATTCATTAGCATGCCTTATAGCCCAATACCCAATTATCTTATTGGATCCAAACTCTATTTGGATCAACCCGTAACCCAAACCCAAACCAAGACCCAATTACCTAATCGGATCCTAACCCTTTGCCTAGACCCAACCCAATACCACTCCATATATAATCCTACCTAAACCTAATTAACAAACCCTAATCCTATTCTCTCCTCTCTCCACCTGCGGCTACCAACAAGCAGCAGCCGCACAGCCATCTCCTCACCACAGCCGCCCCTTTTTCAGGACGGACAGCCGCCCTCTCCTCCAGCCGTGGCCGCCCCACAACCAGCCGCAACCCCCTGATGGCTGCCCATCTCCTTGGCAGCAGATCCACCAGCACCCCACCGTGCTTCTCCTCTCCTGTTGGCACAACAGCACCAACATCAGATCCAGCGCACAACAGTGCTTCCAGGGCAGCAGTTTCCTCCTCTCCGGCAGCAACCACTCGGCAGCCCAGGAACAACAGCAGCATCCTGGCACAACAGCAGGCCGTCTAGGCTGCCGGGACTCCTCCCTGGTGTGCACAGCTCTCCGGCGCATCCCCAACAGATCCAACAGCGAATGACAGCCCAGATCCAGACCTGCGCAGCGCCCAACCAGCAGATCAGGCCGGTCTTCATCCAGCCAGGCCGGATCCAGCGAGCGAGCAGCGATTCCAGGCCCTTCCGGCGAGCGCGAGACCTCCAGCTTGCTGCCATGCCTTCTCCAACAACTTGGTACCCTCCCGTGTAGTCCGATGGCGAGGACGACACCACAGCGACCGTGGCAGCGACTCGCCCGGCGACGCGCACAGCAGATCCAGATCCAGACCAGCAGCGCAGACAGCGAGCGAGCGGCAGTTCCAGGCCCTTCCGGCGAGCGCGAGACCTCCAGCTTGCAGCCAGGCCTTCCCCAGTACCCTGGCTACCTTCCTATGCAGTCCGACAGCGAAGAGCGGCGCCACAGCGACCGTAACGGCGACTCGCCCGGTAACGAGCAGATTCCCCAATGTGAGTGTATTCTCCTTCTCCTTGATTTTCTCGTATTTATGTACATCAATTTAATTATATTTTCATGTGTACATGTACATACAGTAAAGTAGTGAATGTGTATGTTGATATGTGCAAGTGAGGATGAATTTTCATATTTTATTGTGTGGGAGAGATTAAGCGTTGTAGTGCCTCTGTCTTCTGTTCTGGCAGAAGGCTAGTCGACTTGCCCGTATCTATTAGTCGACTAATCCATATATTAGTCGACTAATACTAGCCCCTAGCCGACTAGGTTTCTCCCTAGGAAGTGTTGAACTCTCGGTCTTTCTCTGCTGGTCAACTTGTCATGTTTAGTAGTCGACCAGTAGACTTGGTAGTCGACTATACATTACCCTCTAGTCGACTAATAGTAGTTATTAGTCGACTATCCACTTGACCTAGTCGACTAATGTTGGCCTGTCAGCTTGGTGTAGTCCCTTATTTGGATGTAGACATTAACCTTGGGTCATGTAATGGGTATAGATGATGTATATGATTCCTAGAGATAGATAATGGATGGAATAACTTGACTTATCATGATGGAACTTAGATGCATGTTTATGATATGTTGCGATACCGAGTATTGGGATATCATGTTTGATCTTAATAGAAGTGTGAACCCTTGAGGATTTGGGAATCAGATTAAATTGTTAGAGTGAGAGAGCTGAGCTTGATTGTGGATATATGTTGGAATGGCAATTATTATATCAGATTCTTTGATGTATATTGATACTTGACGATCATGTAACTATTAGAATATGAGTTGGTTGACATAACTTGGGATTGATCTGGACTTATATTACTTACATAGAATGATGATCAGTAATTAAACCTGACTTTATTGGTTGAGTATTTGAGGACATATCAGATATGACTGGATTAGTTGAGTTGTGATTTAGATTGATCTTGAACTAGAGGTTATCTAGAAGCTATGTTTCTTATATTGGAGCCTGACTGGTTTTGAGATGAGATGGACGTTGTTGACATTTGAGATTCATTAGATGATACGTGTTGTCATTAAGTATCAGTAGGAGCTATTCTGCATTACAGTTAATCGAGGACATATTGGATGTGAACTTACTTACTAAAAGATATGACGATTGGATTGATACATGGACTTATTCAGGGTTGGACCGAACTTGAGTTATAGGTGACATTGGATTTACATACTTTATGATAAAGCCCGATCTGCATTAAGATGAGATGATATATCCAAGTAGAGTACTTTCCAGACTTGATGTTGTTTATTGGTGATGACTTGATGAGGATTCATTTAGATGTTGATATGGATGTCTTACATTTGACTTGATACGTGATATCATATTGATTTTGGATTATTAGAAGCTAGAGTTCCAAGATATACCAACTGATTGGATTATAGAGTATGATGAGCTGTTGGTATAAACTCATGAGTGGACCTACTCTAGACTGCAGTTCTTTGAGGATGTTTCCTATTTAATATGATTCAGTATGTGTCAACTTGATGATCTCGAGGCATACTATATGTTTCATGATTGGTTATTGATTACATCTATTGATAGAGATTGAGCTATGATGATGGTAATTTAGTCGACAATCAGTGATCTTGTATTTCAGAGCTTATATGGATTGGTAGAGATGTAAACCGGCTATTGTTATATGCAAACATATGAGATATGACCGATTCTAGATGAGACAGCTATGGAGTATTATCGAGTTCTATTGTTGTTGTATTGATCCATGTTATCGAAAGTTACTGGGAAATGATTGTTTGACCGTAACCACGGTACAGTCCTATTGTTCATCGTATACACGGTTACCGTTACTGTTCACTGTTACTGATATTGTTTACCGTGTATACGATCACTGATTGACTGTTACTGTACTGTTATTGTTACTGTCACCGTATCGTCCTAGTACTCTGGATAATATTGTCATTGACTGGTTTAACTGAATTGAATAAATAATAATATAAATGGACAACTTACACTGGGATTGAGAAAATTGATGGAGGAGACAGCGTCTGTATTTTGGGTGGACCTAGGAACAGGTTGCGCAGCCGACTGAGGGTTCCACTGCAGGGTTCCTGGGGGATGACTGGCATCCCATCTGTATTGTTACTGTTCCACTGTTTTCACAGTGAGATTACTGTTACTGTTACTGTTACTGAGTACCTAGCGGTACGGCCTGGTTCAGCGCCAGGAAACTGAGGCCGTGGTCCCGGGTATGTACGGGACCCACCTAAAACATGGACAAGTCTCCAACCAATCAGTTTCAATAACTTAGGACTCTGGTTGACACGTGTAGTAGGCGTAGTATGGGATGCGTCTATTACAGGTGGCAATTGGTGTTCGCTGACATAATAAATGAAAATAAACTGTTAATGTATTGTGACTGACTATATCACCTGACTGTACATTTATATTACTGTGATAAACATATAACTTTAACCCTGACCAGACTTGGATTCCAGCCTAGTGACAAATGATAGATTGGTTACCTATTGAGACATCAGTTGCTTGCTTATTATTGATCAGTTGTTGCCTATCTTTATTCGTGTTGTTATTATGTTTATTACAGTTCTTTTATTTATCTGTTATATGGTCTCTTTTATCTGTAGTTGCTCTTATTACTAATTATGCACATTGTTTCTCCTGCACGAGCTGTTTCCCCTTTACACACACACTCATTATGGTCGCGTTCTGACGACCCTGGGTTTGCATGTCCAGCTATTGGACGGTTGTTCTAATGTGCAGGGTTCGACGAGACGGTTTGCCTTGCGAGGAGCTTGGGCCCTCTCCCTTTAATTCTGGTATACTTGCATTTTATTCTTGTTATTATTCCTTGATTTCTGTATATCACCTTTGACTTCTATTCAGCTGTCATTTTCTTCCTGTTATTCATTGCTATCATGTGTAGTCTCATATGTATTATTGCAGTGATCATTGCTTATTATAGTTCTGATTTATAGCTTGTTCAGGTTAATTTAGGCTTAGCGTATATACGTGGGGTATTTCCCTTGCGTATATACGTCGCCGACTCTCGTCGCGACTCCGTTTCCGCGTATTTGGGAAGCGGGGCGTGACAGTAAGTGATGATCGGGCTCCCTGGGTCCTTGTATTTCTCAGGAATTGACCTAGTGAGCAACTCATTGATGTTGGATGCTAGGAAGACTTTTTTAGGGACTTGTGTTTTCCTCTTCTTGGTGCACATTTCCTTTAAGAATTTCGCATATGATGGCACTTGTTGGATTGCATCAAGAAGAGGGACATTGATTTGGACCTTATTAAACATTTCTCTTATTTTCTCCATATGAGCATCTATCTTGTGATTCGTAAGCCTATTTGGAAATGCTACACTAGGCTTATAAGGTTGCTCATCTTCCTTTTCTTTACCCTTGGCTTTTGAAGTGGATGGCTCTGAACTAGAAGATGGGTTGTCAGAAGTTGGTTGCATTTGGATTGGAGGTGTTGGCTTGGTGCTGGATGGGATGATTGATCAGAAACCTTATTATCTACCTGTTTTCCAGATCTCAGGGTATGAATAGCATGGCATTGACTGGGGCCCGTGTCTTCCACTTCATGCAAAGGGAAGTGATGTTTGGGATTTGGCAATGGCTAGCTTGGTAACATTCCTTTTTGTCTTTCATTCACAGAATTAGCCAATTGCCCAATCTGGACCTGTACTTTATTCATCTCCTGACGATAGTCCTTTGCAAAGGTTTCTAACATTTTCTTCAACTCTGATATTTCTGAATCATTCTGGGGTGGATGTTGATAGTATGGAGACTGGAATTGTGATTGGTAGTGTGGTGGATTTTGATAGGATTGTGATTATGGTGGACTTTGGTATGGATAAAAATTCGGTGTATTTCGATTGAAACTGGGTGGATGAGACTGAGCATTATATGGATATGAAAATGGTGGCCTATGTTGCTCAGGACCAGACTGACTCCACGAAAAATTTGGATGGTTTCGCCATCCCGGATTGTATGTGTTGGAGTAAGGATTGTGATTGGGTCTGGTAAACGCTGCATTTGTGTTCTCCTGATAAGACTGAGACTGATATAAGGGACACTCCTCAAAGACATGGTTGAGATCATAACAGTAGGTACAACCGGTTTGACCACAGGTGTTGGGTTGACCTGATTGACAACAGAATTTTCCCTTGACTCAAGCAGTTCTATCCTCTTCATTAATTGTGTGAATTTTGCTTCAGCTGCTATGGAGGATTCTATCGAGTGCATCCCGATTCTGGAAGTAGTGGGAGTGGGTTTATCTGGACATGACTCCCACTGAATGGTTTTCTCAGCTAGGGCTTCAAAGAGATCCCACCCTGGTGCTCATCTTTCTTCAAAAATTCCCCTTGGCACATGGATTCAAGGAGTGTTTTCGTTTGGTAATCTAGACCGTCATAGATAATCTGGCATTGACGCCATTTCTCTATGCCGTGATGAGGACATTGGGCTAGAAGGTCTTTAAAGCGTTCAAGGTACTTCCAGAAGGGTTCATTTGATTCCTGCTTGAATTGCATTATGTTTTTTCTCATGAGGGCTGTCTTGTGGATGGGATAAAATTTCTTAAGAAAGACTTTTACAAAATCATCCCATGAAGATATCGAATTGGCGGGAAGATTGTAAAGCCATTTCTTAGCTAAATCCTTCAGTGCAAATGGTATGAACCTTAACCTAACAGCATCCTCGGTCAATTGGGAAATTCTCATCATTACACATACTTCATCAAACTCTCGAATGAAGAAGTACGCGTCTTCAGACTCTAGACCATGAAATGGGGAAGTGTATTGATGAATTGCGGTTTCAGCTCAAAATGATTTCCATTGGGTTCAGGGAGAAGAATGCATGAAGGAAGTGAAGTGCGAATCGGGTAGAATCTATCTTGAAGCGAAACGTTGTTTTCCATAATGTCAAGTGGTGGTGTATGTGCAAGTGTAGAAAGTCTAACAAGTCTTGCAGAATTTGAATCCCGGTACCACTCTCGCATATACAGTCACAAACAACGTGCACCGATCACACCAGCGAAAAGAAAAAATGAAAATAACAAACAATAAAAGAAAAATCAATCCAAGCTATATAGGGTTCTTGGACCTAGACGACTCCTAACTGTTCGATGAACTGAAGAAGGTTGTTGCTTGAATCAGACCACAGCTAATCAGCCAGGTAGGGGCAAAATACGGTGGGAGGTATCCGTGCGTAAGCAACGGGCCTTAATTACGCCAAACCACGGTATCTTCGAGGCTTAACCTCTTAATCCCCAGCCTAGACACTGATTTCACCAGAGTATGAATCAAAATCAACTTCCAACCTCAGCCGATCTCCTACTGAGTCTGGATGTCCCTAGGGTCAACGTCTATCAGATTTTATTATAAAGCTTGGGATTGTGAGTGCTGGGATGGTAGTTTTTGGGCTAAGGAAGGGGTGATGAAATCCCCACCTTATCTTATTTATTGGGTATTGCCCTTAGAATCGATTTTGTGCAAGTGTACAGTATAAGCAAACAATGTTCACTCAAAGCGATATAAATCAACCAAGAAGTGAGTCCTAGTCAAAATGTAATGCACACGTACCTTGCTCCAGCACTCTTCAACAGTAAAGTAAATGAATTGAAAAGACACGTGCCTAGAAAATGCAAATGTCTAATCAATTTTTAACTTTGCAACAAAATTTTTACTGTTGATTATTAGCAGGAATATGGTGAAGCATACAAGAATTTAAGTATTGCAGCAGCTGTATTTTGTAGAGCAAGCAACCCTGCAGAAAAACTGTGAGTAGTTCACTCCTCTTTGCCGCGGATCCGCGGCTTTGGCCGTGGAATCGTGGCAAATCAGAGGGCAACTGGTCTCTGCTTTCAAGAGCAGAGGCCCAGAGCCACTTATATGTCACTGCAATGTAAGTTTTCCTGTTTCTTCACCTGTAACCTGCAACAGAGAAGAAAGTTCGTTTAGTTCTTCGATTTGAATCAAAAACCGTTGCTCTCCCCGGCAACGGCGCCAAAAATTTGATAAGGTAAGAATAGTGGAGTATAAATGCACAGATATTCAGTAAAAGAGAGAAGGTTTAGAGACAACCTTGTAGTGCTTACTTACTCCGAAATGTATTTATAATGATTGATGTACTCTTTCCAAATCACCATAATAGCATAGGCTATACGAGTCGATTCTCAGGGAGAGCTTGCGATGGAAGCGTTACGGTTTGGTATTGGAGATGGAAAACGAAGGTTCTTCTTGTTTTTAAAAGAATGAAAAAGAAATGGAAAAAGAGATAAAAGAATTTGTGAATTTGTGCATGATGGAAAGAAAATGAAAAGAATTAGAAAAGAAGATTTGCTTTGGAAAGAAAACTAAAAGAAGGAGAACTTTGTAAAAGACTTTAAGACGTGAAAAATCATGACTAGCTACCTTTCTAAATTTCTAACTTACTAGACTCCGTTATGGTGATGCTTGCCTCATGTTGATTCATCGGCATATGTATGTCTTGCGTGTTGGTCTAGTTACTTTCCCACTTGATTGATGGGTGATCTTCTTGGACTTGTCTTGTGGCCTCATTGATTTCATCAGCTCTCAAGATAGAATTTCAATGGTGGACTCGAGGAGTGACACTCAAGGGATGCTAAGGAAGAAGATACAACATTCATTAGTCATTCAAGGCAAATACAACAAGTTAGCATTGAAGTAATGAAGTTGTACAACAAATAGCATATGTTTGGTGATCCATCTCCATGTTCCATCAAGGCACTTGTTCTAAAAACAAGACTCTAAATGAGGCACACATGAATCATATGGATTTACAACAAGAGCTTGCCAAGCATGAAAGTAACCCATCAGGGATGAAAAAGACTCAACAATTGCAAGATGAAAAATTAGCAATCACCCAAGAGTTAGAAGTTAGCAATGTTAGTGGTCAGCTAGTCATGTTAGAAGAAGTTAGCTACTAGCCATTACAAGAAAAGAAAAGCAATTCATGAATAAAAGTGCAAGGAAAGTAAAGCTTGAATGAAAGAATGCAAGTAAAGTACTAGAAATTGCTCAAGTAGAGAAAGGAGATTGGATTAATCCTTACTTCACAAGTTGTCACACCTTGGTTTACACAAGCTTTCTCTCTCTCTCAATCTCTCTCTCACAAAATTTCTAGGAGGAAGAAGAAGAACTAGAGCAATAAAAATCCTAGAGAAAAACCTACAAAATACAAGCTCTATCCTCTAATCTCTCCTCCCTTTCTCGCTGGCCCTGGTGGTCTATTTGTAGCCTCAGAGAAGAAGGCTCCAGAATCAGACAGCTGGAGAGAATCTCGGGCTCAACGGCCTTGTAACTGCCGCGGATTTCTCATAGGTTGTTAGCCACGTGGACCTTCTGGAATGTCTGAGCTGGCGCGTGGATGTCTCCAGGTCCTGGGCTCAACCCTTGGGCTCTCTTTTGGGCTTTGATTAATTCTCCTTTAATTCTTGATAATTAAAGGGATTATGGGCCTCTTCTCCATTAAATATGGACCTGCAAAAATAGAGAGAAAAAGATTAAAAATCACATTTTTATTTATGATATGCATGGTATGGATGTGGCAAAATATGCAAAAATGAATAATAATCATTCACTCTTGCAATAACCTACTCATGAGCTTAACCTTTCTGTCTAGCCTGAAAAAGCGTGGCCTCAGATTGGTTCTACTCCCTTCCACTGTGTTCGCTCCATAATTTCAAAGAGATAACCGAGACGTTCCTCACCCAACACGCCTCCCGTCGGGAGGCCAAGAATAGTAATTACGACCTCCTCTTTATTAAAATAAGGCAGAGTGACAGCCTCAAGTCCTACATCAGTTACTTCAAGAGCATACTGACTAAAGTTTTCAACTATGGTAAACATGTATCTGCACTCGCGTTCATCAGCGAACTACATGTCTCTCACCCCTGTACAAACATCTGCTGAAGCATGATGTCACTGGGATGAAAAAAAATCCTGGCTATGAAGAGTTTCATCAACTACTCTTTCAAACACGGCAATGATAGAGAGAAGATAAACTCATAGTGCGAGACTCGAACCCATATTGGTAACCAAAATCAGGGGTAACCCACCTTCAAGAAGCAGGCGTTCCCGAACTCTAGTCAAATCCACTCAGAGACTTCAGGACGGAACAACACCTCACCCTCGTTGAGGCTCTCCATCAATGAAGTCTTTAGTGTCATCAAGGACCAACCATACATTAGGCGTCTGAAGCCGATCCAACATGCCCTGCACTGCCTGGAGAGGAAGATTATTGTTCTTACTATAACATTAAGAGACATAAGACCCCTTACTGCAAAAGCCTCCAATGGTACCTAAAAGAACTTGTCCACCAAGGCTTCCTAAAAGAGTACGTTCTTATCCCTAAGGCAGCCTCCAATGCAAGATAGCCAAGCGCTTGACTTCTTACCCAACTACGACATATGATCACCCAGTATAAAGCAATTGAGTGATTTCACATCTCTAATGAATACAGGGGAGTACCTCCTTTGATAACACCCCCGTTATTTCAATTCATGTAGTATTTCTCAAATTATCAAACAAAAATAATTTTTTTTCTCATAACCATTTCAACTCACCCGGCTGATGGGAGTATCCCCATCAGAATCTCTGATGCTTGTATATTTGTTGTGGGAGTGTCCCTTACTCTGAGATAGTAATGAAAGCACCCACATACAAGCTCCTTCTCAATTAGCCTACAGGCAGTGGAAACCCTTCACTGTGGGAATGTCACCCATTAGAATCTCCGATGCTGTAAATCACCTAGAAGGGGGTAAATAGGTGATGGTTATACTAAATGGCAAATAATACGAAATTAAAAATTACTTGCTAGCATCCTAGAAAATATCAATCACAACACAAGGAATACTTACAAATAAGTAAACAAGATAAGTACGCAAGTAAGTACAGAGAGAGCAGCGTAGAGAGAGAGCAAGTAATCACAAATACTGTGATATGTTTCGAGCCATTGCTCTACGTCCCCGCCTTCAACACTATGAAGGATTTTTACTATGATCAATCTCACTAGATCGCCAACTTCTTAGAAGTTCTCATTAGAACTCTATGGACTCACAAGTCCTCTCGGTGCCGCAAGACCAATAATGGAGCTCAAGGCTCATTTGAGGGCGCAACCTCTACAACTTCACAATTGAAGAAAAACAGTGATCTTCTTTTCATCACAAATGGCTCACAAGCACAATCCTACAACCAAGATGAGGAGGTGAAGCTCTTGGGATTGTGTGATGAAAATACCTTGTAAAGATGTAGAGGAAAGGTTAAAGCTAAAAATCAAGAATATGAAATTTTGGCGCAAGTAGAAAATCTTTTTGAGAAAAGAATATGATCACTTCAAACTTGATTTTTGATGTTAAAACTTGTTGTAAACTTCTTAATGGGTTTTTTTATAGTCGCTCTATTAATAGGGATGAAAATTGAGGAGAAAACTCAAAAGAGTCGTTGGAGTATGACCCAGAAAAAGACAATTAGAAAACTAGCCGTTGGGAAAATTCTTCAGAAAAATCCAACTGTCGGTCGACCAGCCAGTTGACCACCAACCATCAGATTTCTGACCGTTGGGGTTAGCAGTCGTCCGATCGGTTAACCGTTTAAACCAAAACAGAGAGTCAATCTCTCTGATGGTCGACCAGTCGGTCGACCGTACCCAACCGAGAGCAAAACTCTCTCAGTTGGTCGACCGAACGATCGACCGAAGTGAACACAAAACACTAAAGGAAAATCTTGTGCATGTCGGTCGACTTTAGAGCATTTTTGCTCTGTCAGCGGTCGACCGACCTTGGGCCAAAAGCACATTTTGAAAATCATTTTGAAATCCATCTTTTTCTAATGAAACATACTTTGATTTCAAATACAAAATAGAGTTTTATGATCATAAGAGTTCAGTGTGTGATCAGAGATCAATACAAAACAAAGTTAGAACTATATTTTTAAAAATACTTTTCTAAATCAAAAATTGATTTTCTGAAACTCATTTTTTTGAAACTTGTTTTTGAAAACAAAGAAGAGAAACGTTGTGAAGTCTTTTGAAAAGCACTTTGAGATAGAAATGAAACGTGTGTGTGGTGTTTGTCAGTCTTAAGAGCTATCAACCTATATTATCTTGGTTTTAACAAAGAATAAATCCTATCTAAAAATACAAAAACAAAATATAAATCTTGTAAATAGTGTTCACTTGCAATCTTGATCCTTGAGCTCATCTATGTGCTTAGGCTCTGGGATCGACCGTTCATGGCTTCTAAACGTGTAAGTCTTATACTGAAGCTAAGATGCAGCAATGAATTAACCTGAAACTTAGTTAAACAAAATTGTTAGAAACATAACTACATATCTTTTGTTATCATAAAAACTAGGGCTAATAGCCTTTAGGCCAACAATCTCCCCTTTTTGATGATGATAAAACACATCGAGTTATTACAAATAATTTGGAAGGAGACTTCAAGTGAAGCTCCCCCTAAAACACATAAATGTGTCATATAAGCAAGATGCATCAATTATAGCATATGAATATGATATTATGAAGTAAGCTCTATGCAACCCATCTACGCATACAAAAGAATATGGAAATATGAAAAGGTATACACAAACAGTTTCCTCTAACCATTCAATACCGCCAACCTCCAAAACATGTGGTAGATGGATGGTATACAAAAGATAGAAAAATGAAAACATACCACATACCACACATAAAAGATGCATCAAATATCAACCACAAAAGAGATACATAACTTTCCAAAAAGTAATGATATAATAAAAGAAATGATCCATACATAAGTTCATGCCATACAAAATAAGTACTACAAGTTAAATAAAAATACATGTCTAAACCAAATACTACACGTCCAAATAACCAAATACATGTCCAAAACAAAAGAATACATAAACATAAAGACATAAAATCATAAAACCCTAGATAACTCTCCCCCTTTTCGTCATCAATACAAAAGGGGTCACTCTTCCTGAAAATCTAGATCTTCAGGAGGTGCCAGTGCCTCAGAAGGAGTTGAAGGAGGTACTCATGGATCAAATGGAGGACCCGAAGATGGAAGACACTGTGTGTAGCCGCTCGGAAGAGGAACATGCCATGCGTGTCTACCATAACTCTCATCGATACATGTCTGAAGATAGCTGATGGAAGAGCAGATGTACGTTAAGTCATTCTAAAATCCCTGTCGGATGTCTTCATGATGAGCCAACATCTTCTCAAGTTGAGTACTGATCTTCAGATCGTGTGCTTGAAGTTGAGCTGAGAGTGCAGCATAGGGGATCTATAGAGGCTGAGGAGGATCCAGAACAACATCTGGAATGATAGGAGGAGGCAGAGAAACAGGAGCAGGAACACGCTCCCAACATGCATCCTCTTGAGGAGTGTGTTGTTGATGTTAATGGAGGGAACAATGGATCTTTCAGTAGATAGGTCAAAATTTAGAAGCTTCAGGAGTCTGGAGATGAACATCCCAAAAGGCAAGTGCCGGTTTGGGATCAATAAGTGATCAGAAAGCATGGAGTAACAATGAGCTTAGGGATATTGATTCTAATGCCTTTCAGACGACAGTAGATCAAGAGAGGTGCAGATCCCCAGGTGTGACTATATTCTCCTGATTTTGGCAGGAGATTATAGAACACAATTTTAGTCAGGACTTAGGCAGTGAGAGTGTAGTACTTCACCTCCTCATTCCTTGTCAAAGCTGGGTTCTCGTCGTTATGAAGTAATAGAGAGCTGTGAGGCAGACTCATTATCAGGGTATTCAAAATCATTCAAATCAATATTATAAATGTCTACACCCTAATAGGAGAGGCATAGCAGACATGCAAATTTATCTAAAGAGATGTTGATATCCTTACCCAAAACTCTAGATCTGATATTGTTATTTTTAAAGGACTGATTAGAGTAAAAGTAATGGACTAGCTCAGGGTGAACTGGTTCCTTAATGGTGACTAAATATTCTAAAGAGCTAGTGTTCAAGATTTATGCAAGATTGATGTGCTCAAATTCTGTAAGCACTGCCATCCTACCAGAAATCACATATTTATTGTGAATAACTAAAAATCTATGTGATGCATTTTAAGAAACAAAAGGATTAGTGGAAGATTCAGATTGTTTTTGAAAGTACACCTAGAGTTGGGTGAATAGGTATAAGGCTAATCTAATGATAAATAATGCGAAATTAAAAACTAATTGCAACACGCTTAATGTAACCAACGAGTGTAACCGAATTCCTGGTAAAGGGCTCTGGACTATCTCCTCTAAATCCTCTAAATAAGAGTTGAGGTGCTATTTAAAGCTCTCTTGGTTGAAAACATATGGGCACATACAATCAACACAAGCATAATATATATATATATATATATATATATATATATATATATATATATATATATATATATATATTATATATATATATATAATATGAACAATATGATGCAATGCACAATGAGAGAGAAAGAGAGTTAGAGATAGTGAATCAAACGCAAACACAAAGATATGTTCGAGGTTCGAGCACCCAGCTTTACGTTCCCGCCTTCACACAGAAGGATTTCCACTATATCGTCCACACAGGACTTCCACACAGGGAACCTCCACTGAGGATTTGGGCAAATACAATTTGGGAGTACACAACTCCTCTCTCAACAAATACAACCTCTCACTAGAGGCAAGGCATAACACAAATCACCTCTACACTTAGAGGGATAGGCACTTAGCCAAATAATGATCAACCTCTCACTAGAGGAATTAGGCTCAAAGCCACACAACCACAACAATCACCTCACACTTGAGGGATTCCAACACAACTTTCATAATCACCTCTCACTAGAGGGATATCAACACAATCACCTCTCACTAGAGGGATGTCACAAAGTAAGGAGGTTTACAACACTTGGTGGTCTCTCTCAACAACAAACCAATTCTTTCTCACAAAACAATGATCCTATAGATAGGATAGATAGATCAGCTCAAGCATGAGAAAATAAAGCATTGGAGCAAAGAAAATACTTAGAAAAAACTCCAAATTGATTAGATCAAAAACCAATTCCCAAAAGACTTTTTCTTTGAAATTTCAACACTTTAAAAACAAATAAAGAATGATCTTTTAAACCTAAAAAACTCTTTGAAAACTTACTGTTAAACACTTGTAAATGTGAGAAAAATTGCTCTCTAAAAAACTTGTTAAAAACTGCTCAAGAAAAGGAGTATTTATAGCCCCAAATGAAATATGCTCGTTGGCAGCAGGAAAGGGCAATTTTGACCGTCCGGTTGACCGGCC